>PVKU01005731.1:0-117312 GCA_004027475.1 Anoura caudifer | reverse complement strand
AAAAAAATAAAAATGAAACTCCCTTTTGACCTAGCGATTTCATTTCTGGGAATATATTCTAAGACTCTTGAAACAACAATACAAAAATGTATGCATTCCTATGTTTATCGTAGTGCTATTTACAAAAGCCAAGATTTGGAAAAGTCTAAGTGCCCATTGGTAAATGAGTGTATAAAAAAGCTGTGGCTTATTTACATAATGGAATCCTACATAGCTGTAACTCAGAGTTTTTTCTTTGGGTTTCTACAAAGAAGAAACTCTTACATTTTGCAATAGAGTGGATGAACCTGGAGGAAATTATCCTAATTGAATTAAGCCAGTCAGTAAAGACAAATACCACATGATCTAACTTATACGAGGAATCTAATGAACACAATAAACTAACAAACAGCATAGTAACAGAAGCTTAGATAAGACATGAAACAGACTGACAGCTGCCAGAAAGGGGAGGGGGGATGGGGAATGAAAGATGGTGAAGGGATTAACCAATGAATATTTATGCACAACCCATGGACACAGAAAACAATGCGGGGATTGAGTTAGGGAGGGGAGAGGGTGGGGCCAGGTGGAGATGGAAAAAGGAAGAAAAAGTGGAATGACTGTAACAGCATAAGCAATAAAAATACATTTATTTTGAAAATAGGCAAAAGATCTGAGCAGATCCCTCACCAACAAGATATATGGATGGCAAGGAAATACATGAAAAGATACTACACATCATATATCTGAAATACAAATTAAGAACACAACGAGATACCAATAGACATCTATCAGAATGGCTAAAATTTGAAACATTGGCAACATCAAATTCTGGAGAGGACGTGGAGTGATAGGAACTTTCATTCATTGCTTGTGGGAAGGCAAAATGGTGCAGCCATTTTGGAAGATACTTTGTCAGTTTCTTACAAAGGTAAACCTAATCTTACCACATGATCCAGTAATCACATTCCTTCTTTTAAATGTAATCCTTATTATATTTTTTACATTACCATTTAGACCCCTTATAAGCCCCTCTCCCCAGCAATCACCGCGTTCTTGGCATTTACAAAATGATTGTTTAAAAAAAAACAAAAAATTTACATCTACACAAAAATTCACACATAAATGTGTATATCAGCTTTATACATAATTGTTAAAACATGGGAGGACCCAAAATGTCCTTCAACAGGTGAACGAATAAACAAACTGCAGTATGTTCATACCATGAAATATTATTTAGCAATTAAAAAAACCGAGCCATCGAGCCACACAAATATATAGGGAAAACTTAAGAGCACCTTGCTAAGAGAAAGAAGCCAATCTGAAGCCATATATATATGTACTGTTTGATTCCAATTGTTTAACATTCTGGAAAGGCAATATTATGGAGACAGTAAAAATATTGGTGGTTGCTAGGAGTTCATAGGGAGGGAAAAGGGGATGAACGTGTGAAGCACAGAATTTTGGGGACAGTGAGACTATAATATTATAATGGTGAATACGTGTCATGTATTTTCCCCAACTCACAGTACATACAACACAAACAGTAAACTCTAAAATATAAACTACAAACTTTCGCTCTAATAATCTGTCAATATTGGCTCAAAATTGTAATAAGTGTACCACATTAATGCGAGATGTTAATAATTATGGGATAGTAGGTATGAAGGGATAACTGTGAGGGTATTAAAGGCATATTTTCCACTCAATTTTTCTGCAAACCTAAAAGGGTTCTAAAAAATAATGTTTACTATTAAAAAGAAATATAATGAGAAAATAAATAACCAAGAAGATAAATAACATGTTACCTTAAATGTATTACTATTGTTATAAAATTGGAATTTATTCAAGATACATCATAAATATTAAGAGAAAATGGTGATGTACCCGCCCGCCCCCCCCCACCCTGGCCCAGAGATCCCACTTCTGGGAATATACCCAAAGGAACCCAAAACACTAATTTAAAAACATAAAAGCACCCCTTTGTTCATTACAGTGTTATTTACAATGGCCAAGATACCAAAGCAGTCCAAGCATCCATCAGTAGATGAGTGGAGGAAACAGCTATGGAACATTTAAATAAGGGAGTTCTAATTGGCTGTAAAAAAAAAATATTACCTTTTGCAACAGTATGGATGGACCTGGAGAACATTATGCTAAATGAAATAAGCAAGTCAGAGAAAGACAAATACCATATGGTTTCACTCACATGTGGACTCTAATGAGCAAACTGAACTAACAAGCAAAATAGAGACAGACTTATAAATGGAGAGCAGGTGACAGCTAGTTTGGGGGAAGGCTAGGGGATGAGGGATTGAGCAAAAAGGAAAAGGGACTCATGGACAACAGTGTGGTGACTGCCGGGGCCAGGAGGGTATAGGGGACTAAATGGTAGTGGGAAAAAAATACAATAAAGAGTAAATTTTTTTAAAAAAGAGAAAATAGTGGTTAAGCTTCAGCTTTTTATATAACTGAAAGAGAAACAAATTTGAATGATGCTCAAATTACTTTTCTAATATCTTCTAGCAATTCCTGGTGTCTTTTATATTTAGCTCACGACATAGACATGAACATAGTTAAAATCAATAATAATTGTGTACTACACTTTGCAGCACTTTGAAAACAAAATATTTTGATCACTGGGAATGAGTGGAATTACTTTAAGAGGTGAGAAATCCCTTGACAGCATGCTTTGATAGTTTGGATGTTTAAAATATAATACATTGGTTCATTCCAGAGAATGAAATAACTCTAATTTGGGGGGAACTCCTTTTACCCAAACATTAAACACACAATTTTTGTAAATTTTATCTTTGGATATTAAGCAGTAAACAACCATTACTATTATCTGACAGAATATTTTGCTTAGTACAGTCTGTGTAGTATAAGTGTATGGTAAGATTATCTATAAATATCAAAGCATAATGTGAGTCTGTCCAATAGGGTAAAAATCTGTTTCCATTTTAGGATGTCTTCTGGTATAATTCACAGCCCTGGGTAGAGGGTGGACTACCAGGCCTAAGGGGCCTGGGATTTATGGGAAAATCTGTGGAAATGGCAATTGTCTGCAAATTTTTACATGAAGGTGTTTTGTTTTTTTCTTGACAATTCATAACTCTCATTCAGCAATGAAGATGTCTACTTATTACACAAAGAATTAATAAAAATGTTATTCTTTTAGTGTACATGATACTTTATTAATATCACCAAGTATTTGTTATGAATTTATTTAGCAATATGTGTTGATCACCTATTCTATTGTACCTTATTGTCCCAGAAAAAAAGGGATTAAAAATGCATTTTTTGCCTTCAAGAATGTTACAGTTGTGTTAGACTATTGTCAAATAAATAATGTATATAGTAAAATAAGTGTTAAATTTTAGTTTTGTGCAAAACACTTTGATCTGAGAGATGAAATTGCATTTAAGCATAGACTTTAAGAAGAACTTTAGTCTTTAAGATTTCTAATCACTGCAGTAGCAGAGTGATAAAAAGTATGAGTTAGACTCACTAGACATGGGAGCCTTCCAGCCAGAGGAATTAGGGAACTTGACAGGCCGGTGTGTTCGGAGAACTACAAGAGACTCTTGTTATTGGAGCTCTCAGTGCGAGGCAGGAAACTGAGGACGGTGAAGCTGGACTTGTAGGTAGATCACATATCCCAGGAGCTTCTCATCCAGAGAGAAAATAACACTTCGAAGTTCAGCCTGTATCATAACTTCCCAAAGACTGCACAACATTATAGGTATGTTGTTAACTCCTTCAGTTGTGAGGTGTTAGGGTGGGAACTGGGGTCTCTGGAAGATGATGGCTGTCCTCTCAGGCTGTAACTCTCCACATAGTCTCATGAGGCATAAATATAACTTTCTAAGTGTTTTACTATGTGTCAAAAAGAGAAGTGCTGAATATATCAGAGATGCCCTGAAAATAATGACATGACATTTTCTCTTTTCATTGGAATATATTTTATTACACTGTTAATTAGTGGTGATTTATATATATACATATATATTGCTCTATTTATATAAATATGTGGCTAATATA
The DNA here is from genome assembly GCA_004027475.1 of Anoura caudifer. NCBI lineage: Eukaryota > Metazoa > Chordata > Mammalia > Chiroptera > Phyllostomidae > Anoura > Anoura caudifer. Next base: position 113,289 of record PVKU01005731.1, on the reverse strand, counting down.
ATAGCTATATTTTTTCATAGGGTAAACTCTTCTCTTTCAGCTACCTTGAAACTTTATCTATTACAATGTCATCATGAAAATACAAAGGAGAGATTTTAAAGTAACAATAGTATATAGAATTCTACTTCTTAAGCAATAGCCATTTCCTGGTATTTTCATATAATCTATATTTTCACTTTGGTTTTAACTGCAGTGTACATTTCTTAATTCACTTTTTAATTTTGACATGATTTTAGATTCACATACACTTGTGAGAAACAGAGAGAGAGATCTTGTGTGCACTTGACAATGTTTCCCCCAATGGCAACATACTGCAAAACCTATCACATCACAAGATATTGACACCATTGATTGATTCCATTCACTAATAGTATTCAAATTTCCCCAGTTTGATATGTACTCATATGTGTGTCCACATGTATGTGAATTTAGCTCTACCCAATTCTATAACTCGGCACAGGTTCATGTATTCATCACCATAGTTAACATACTGAACACCACTAAGATCCCTTGGGTTGCCCTTTTATAACTGTGCTGGTCTCGCTCCCGCACCTCAACCTCCTCCCTGCCCCCCAACTCCAGTTTGGTCCTGTGAGATCACTAATCTGCCTTCAATTTCTTAAATGTTCTCATTTAGAAAATGTCATATAACTAGAATTATATAGTATGTAGTCATTTGGGATATGCTTTTTTACTCAGTATAATTTCCTGGAGATTCATTTAAATTATTGCATGTATTGATAGTTTGTTTACTTTGATTGCTGAGTAGTATTCCATGGTATGGATGTACACAGTTTCCAAAATCTGATTGCTTTTTTCTAATTTTAATCATAGGAATGCAGTGGGGTTTTTTTTTTCTGTTGTATCCTGATTATTTTGGATATTACATTAGCAGATTATGGGTCTTATTGAAATATTTTGTTATAGTTGGCAGTCACTCAGTTCCATGCTACTTTTGCTGACTGTGGTTCCAAAGATAGTTTCTTGCTTTATTGGCTCACCTGGGACTCCCACTGGTCCTTGCTGTTCCTGACCAGTTGAGTAGAAGGGCTTTCCTTTTGCTGGGTCATCTGGTGCCTCTAGGTGGGGAAAGGTTGTCTCTGACCGCTAAGGACAAGAATCATATCTCAGGCCAGGCAGCTTGTGGTGGCAGGATGCCTGGCCACTGGGTGTCTTTCAGAGGGGAAGGCAGTCTCCACCTCATGTGAAGGACGGCACTTGCCCTGAGGTTTATCCCGAGAATGACTCCAGATCAATCCCTTGCCATTGGCACTGGGTTTATCTGGTTTGTTGGCAGGCTCTTTCTTGAGCCAAGAAAAATGAACCTCCCTGGACCATTTTGTAGTGGTAGTTTGTGCTTTCAGAAATGCTTTCCCTGGTTACTTTCTTCTGTTGGGTGAAGGGCAGTAAAATATTGTTTCTCCAGCACTGGTGTTTCTAACCAGTTTGCCTTCTTTTTTTCCCATTTTGAGAGTTATCCTTCGGCTTCCTTTTGCATTTCTTCTAGGACTTATGGTTGTACTTAGCAGGTAAGAGAAGGACAAAATGAGTCTACAAAGTCATGCCTAGACTTGGATTCTTCTTTACAGAGATAATTTTAATAGCTGTCTAGAGAGTGAGTTCACTGTCAGTGGAACAAAGGGACTAGTAAATAGCTATTGCAGTAGTCAAGGGTTAAGATGTACCACTGCAGATGGAAAAAGTATAAAAATCCAAAAGATATTTTGAAGGTTAAATGGTTAAATTAAATAAACTTGTGACTAATAACTTAATGCTTCACTGATTATTTGGAACTTAAAAAACAGTCCAGAACTCTTCCCCTTTAACTTTGAAATAAACACAATAGTAGTGACTTCTGGTCATGATGGAGGCATAGATACACATGCTTTGCTTCCTTGTGCAACCACAGAGAGAATTTCAACTATATCTCCAAACAAATAACATCCAGAACTGTCAGAAAATCAAGCTGTATGGAAATCCGACAACCAAGGATTTAAAGAAGCCACATTCATCCAGACAGATAGGAGGGGTGGAGTAGCAGAGATGGGTGGAGAGACACAGAGACATGGTGTGGTGTGGAGACGCAGATCTTCAGGAGAATCTGTGAAAGGGCCTGCATGGGCTCAGAATGTACATAAACCCACCCACTCTGGGATTCAACACCAGGACAACAGCTGGAAGGGTGCCAGCTGCATATAGGAAGTGGATGAAGTGACCCTAGAAATGGGGTGAGTGCTGGACAAACTTCCAGAGGCCAGACAGCAGCACTGTCCCCTCTCCAACCCCTCCCTGCACACAGAGCCAGAAAGCAGTGAAGCAGGTTGCCCCTCCTGGTGATTGCCTAAGGTTCTATCCCACACAATTTACAGGTGCCTTTTCTAAGACAAGGAGTCAAAGCAGCTCTATCTAATATACAGAAACAGGGAGGCTGCCAAATTGAGGAGACAGAGAAATATGGCCCAAATTAAAGAACAGAAAAAAATTAATGAAACATAGATAACCTATCAGATGCAGAGTTCAAAACACTGATGATCAGGATGCTCAAAGAATTCAACGAACATCATTATGGCAAAAACATAAGGGATGAAATGAAGGTTACACTAAGTGAAATAAAGAAAAAAACTATAGGAAACAGTGGAGAGGATGAATTTGAGAATTAAATCAACGTTTTGGAACTCGAGGAAGGAAAAAAAACATTCAATCAGAAAAGCAGGAAGAAAAAAGAATTTAAAAAAAAGCAAGGATAGGCTTAAGAACCTCTGGAACAACTTTAAACATACCAACATCTAAATCATAGGGGTGCCAGAAGGAAAGGAGGAAGAGCAAGAAATTGAAAACTTATTTGAAAAAATCTTTCCTAATTTGGCAAAGGAAATAGACATACAAGTCCAGGAAGCACAGAGAGTCCCAAACAAGATAACACAAAGTGGACCACACAAAGACACATCATAATTAAAATGCCAAAGGTTAAAGATAAAGAGAGAATCTTAAAAGCAGCAAGAGAAAAGCAGAGAGTTACCTACAAAGGAGTGCTCATAGACTATCAGCTGATTTCTCAAAACTACTGCAGGCAAGAGAGGACTGGCAAGAAGTACTCAAAGTGATGAAAATCAAGTACCTACAACCTCTATTATTCTATCCAGCGAAGCTATCATTTAGAATGGAAAGGCAGAAAAAGTTCTTCCCAGACAAGATAAAGCAAAAGGAGTTCATCATCACCAAGCCATCATTACCTGAAATATTAAAGGGACTTATTTAAGAAAAAGAACATCAAAACTATGAACATTAAGAGGATAAGAAATTCACAATTATTAACAACTGAATCAAAAAAAAACAAACTAAGAAAACAACCAGAGCAGGAACAGAATCATAGGTATTCAGATCATTTGGAGGGTTATCAGCTGGGAGGTGAAAGTGGTAAAGTGAGGGGAAAGGTGCAGGGAATAAGAAGCATAATTGGTGGATACAAAATAGACAGGGTCATGTCAAGGATAGTATAGGAAATGGAAAATCCAAAGAACTTACATGTATGACCCATGGACATGAATTAAGAGGGGGATTGCTGGAGAAAAGGTGGTTACCAGGTGGGGCGGACAAAGGGGAAAAATTGGTATAATAGTAATAGCATAATCAATAAAATTTATTTTAAAATAATAATGATGAAATAATAAAATTATCATGTTAATAATTATTGAGATGTTACTTTGTGATCAATATTGTGCTCTTGACTTAAATGGACATTATCATTTAATCTTTTAAGAATTGTGTTAGGTAGCTATTTTTAGTAATGGTATTTTTAAATTGAGACGGCTATGATTTATAGTGATTAAGAAACTTGGTCAAGTTGACCCAGTAAGTAAATGGGCCTGTGACTTAACTTAATTCTTTAAAAAAAGTTTTTCAATTATAGTTGACATTTAATATTATATTAGTTTGAGGTGTACAGGATAGTGGTTAGGCATTTATATCACTTACTAAGTGATCCCCAGATAAGTCTAATATCCCATGACACCATACACAGTGATTACAATATCATTGACTATACTCCCTAAGCTGTATTTTACATCTCCATGCCTGTTTTATAACTGCCAATTTGTACTTCTTAATCCATTCACCTTAAACTCTGTGGTTAACTGCCTCTGTATTAAATCAATGCATAATTTGTTAAATCTAATTTGTTAGCAGCTTGAGGCTCAATTTTAAAGCTGAAATAACAAGTATATTATTATAAACATTTTGATATATGCTGTTAAAAGTTCAAATATATTTTAACTATTTACATTCTTAACTCTACATTGAAATAATGCCTGTTTTCGCTCATACTCTAGAACAAGATATAGCATCCACAAGGAACAATACATTTGACCATGTTCTCATCACTACCCATGTCACTGGCTCTTGCATAACTAATAAGTGTGTTACTGGCACAAGTAAGGACAATTTTGTGGCCACAGAGAAGTTATATTCAACATGAATTTGCTGCCATCCTGGTCCCCTCCCACCCAGCCCAGGAGGATTAGAAGAAAAAGCATAGTAGTATGTTCATTGAGCAATAAAGTGCTCCAAATTAATGATTATTATTGCTCCCTCCTCTTCAAATATCCTCCAGGCAAAACAGGCTTGCAGATCTAAGAGATATGGCACAGAATTTTCCATTGAATAAAATCCGAATTTGGCAACAATTAGCTCTTCTACCATAAGGTATACCTTGAATTAGTCATTAAATTGCTTTTCTAGATACATTATGCTCCTTATCTTGATTAATGATGCCTATTCCAAATGATACTCTGAAATTCCAATTCTATTTATACTATTTTAGAAAAAAAAGTTTCTGGAACATTATTAATGGCATATTCCTTTATTGGATTTTGAAATCATTCTTAATTAAACAGGGAGGGGATAGATAAGGATCTTCAAGTCATCTGTCATAATAGATGTGAATTTCTATTATGTTTCCAAAAATGTTTATTTTCCTAGCTATAAATGAAACAAGTATTAATTACATCAGTAACTTTCTTTTGAATTTCCACAAAGGAATGTTTGGAAGACATACAAAAAGTGCTCACATTAAGATATTTTGTGTGATTACATCTGTAGAAATCATTTAGCAATTTATTTGTATGCATTAATTAAAATATATTAAGACAACTTACATTTTCTTATTTATATAAACAGAAAGGTATTTTGGGAATGGTATAGAATATGGTCTTATTAAGAATGATTTTTGTCAGCCAATAATGTATCTTAAATAATTTAAAATGCAGAAGTAGTCCACATTTATCATAATTGTTAGGATTGAAAGTTTAATTTAAAAATTCAATAAAGAGACTTATTGTCCAGAGTTTGAAAGATTTTCTCAAGGTTAGGTTGTAGAGTGACTAAACCGCACTTAATCATATGTCAGTTAAATTAACAGAAAACAATTTGATTAATGGTAATAATACTTATCCTCAGGATCTTTTCCTCATCACCCAAGTACCTATTGCTACCCCAAGCACTAATTTTTAATTCTTTTCAGTGTCCTTGGAAGAGTTAAGCCATTCATGAGGATTTTTCTGTAGATGAATACTAAAGAGGGGTATTGAGCGAATATATAGATGTTTGAGATTCTAAGGACACGAATAGTTTTAAAAGTAGCTACTTCACTTCAGCCTAAAGGAAATATTTACAGCACACTCACAAGGTGTCGGGCATTGTAAGCAAGCACACAGGACAGACAAGAAGCTTGTCCCACATCTCATGGGCAGGCACCAAGGCAGAAGACATTATTCAGGCTATTGGGATTAATCCCATGTTCTGATTATCCAAAATGCCTAGCAATTTTTCTGAATATTTTCTATTGATAGATCATTATTTATATCACCTCTTTATGTGGGAAGACATTTCTCCATTTATTTCTCCATTTTTCAGATGGAGAAATAAAGGTACAATGAAATTCAGGAACTTATCTCAGATTGCCATAAAAGTTTTTATTGCACAGAAATATTACAATAAATAATGTCTTAGGGATCTGAACTATTCTATTTACTTACATGAGATGTATGTGTCAACAGAGAGGAGGAAAGAATCCTGGACCACAAATTAGGAAGCCAGGCCCAATGGGTAAGAATATGTGGAGACTTTTCTTTGTTGCCTCATCTATGAAATGAGAACTGTGGATCAGGAATCTTCAGCCATCACCCAACTGTGCCTTTATATGATTCTATAGCTTCAGAAACATATGGAGAAATATATGCATTGAAATATTCTATATCGACCATTTGGGAGCCCTTGAAATAAACATATTTATTATTCAACATCTACCTAGAGAAGGTAAAGAGAGTTTTATTACATGATTTTTTTCAGTTGAAGAGTTGGCCTTTCAATACTTGTGGAACATGGAACATAGAAACACTGCTGCATTTTTAGTGATAATAAAATTTGAATTTAGTCACATTTATTTTATTTATATACTGCCTTCATGTTAGGAATTTTAAATAAACTATGGTATAAGGACTAATATTATTATTCCTGTGTGCTCAAACTAAGTTTCATATTATAATAAACATTTTGAATATTAATGTTGATGAGCTTAATGGTGAGAGGATTTATAATTAAAAACAATCACAAAATTTGTGAGATTTTGACCAAAGTTAAATCGATAGATAGATAGACAGACAGACAGATGGATGATAGATAGCCTGGCACAAATAATGCCCCTTTTTATTACAAAATCATAAGTATGTAATTCTTTAACATAACAATATTACATTCAAGCACACCACATGAGATTTTAGGTGAAATGTTCAAATTAAAACTTTAAATTATTACCCATATTATTACTCTACCAACCACAGTCAAGCAGGCCTTACTTCTGGCAAACCCTATATACATATAAATAAAATGGTCCGTTCAGGGGTATCCAGCCATGTAATATGAAAAACAGAGATATTTACTGAAGACACAAAATACAAGAAACACTGTACATAGGACAATAGCACCTCAGTCCTCTTCAAAGTAGGCACATTGGGACCTCACAGTTCTTCCAATTACTATCAGCTGCCCCATCATAGTCTCCTGAATCTCATTGACAGTCTGAAATCTCTTCCCTTTCTAAGGTGATTTTAGTTTTGGGAAAAGCTGGAAGTCACAGGTCATCAAATCTGGGCTGTAGTGGGGCTGAGTCACCTGGGTGATGTTCCACCAAAAAACTCTGCACAGACATGATGCACCAGTGGGCACGTTGTTATGATGAAGCTGCCAATCACCAGTTGCCCATAGCTGTGTCCTCCTGAATCATCTAAATAGTTTCCACAGAGGAATGTTCAAGCTTAATGCAAAATTTGATGCAGATTCATTGCTCTACTCACTCAGTCATTTGAATGTGATGACCACACAGTACACATGCTCACTCAACGATGTCTACCTCCCCCACTGACTAGTACAGTGAAGTCATCATTGTTCATGCACATGTGTTCCACTCTACTCTACTTGGCTACCAGGTTACATTGAGGTCTGCAAACTGTTCTCATTATACTAACAATGACTGGACTTTCTCTGGACAGACTATAAATATCTTGACTACAATATTATTTTTGAAATTAGATGTCTTTTATTTCCAGTTACTTAATTTTCTGGTTCCAAGCTGATAGGAATCAGGATGCATATAGGAGGGGTTCTCCTAATCAGAATGAAGTGTTCAAACTCTAAAAAAATGAGCCATTGAATATAAGCTTCAACTATTTTTCCATTTTGTCTTCCCTCTACTGACCTTTTTGATTTATCCTTATTTCAGCCTGACTGTTAAATTTATTCTACAAACCTTTTTTTAAAAATACAAACATACTGTAGAGAGCACATGCTGTACTTTACATCCCCATGGCTGTTTTTCAACTATCAGTTTGTAATTCCTAGTCCCTTCACATTTTTCACCCATTCTTCTCCTAACCCCTTTCCTCAGACAACCATCAGTCTATTTTCTACATCTATGAGTTTCAGTTTTGTTTATTTTGTTCTTTAGATTCCCCATATAAGTGAAGCCATGTGGTATTTGTCTTTCTCTGACTGTCTTTTTTTCTTCAAGTTTAGAACATTTTTAATAACTCAAAAAAGCAACCCTGTACCATTTCGCTATCATGCCTCATACTATTCTCCCATTCTCCCCAGAGCAAGGAAACTACTAATCTATTTTCTGTTTCCACTCTGTACATTTCATTAAAAAGGAATCATATAATATGTAATTTTTCATAAATAGCTCTTTTACTTGCATAATGTTTTCAGTCATTCCATGTTGCAGCATATATCAACACTTGGTCTTTTCTGTGGCTAAATAATATTCCATTGCTCAGCTATATTGCATTCTGTTTATCCAATTATCAGCTGATGGACATTTGGGTTGATTTCACCTTTGGCTAGTATGAATAATGCTGCTATAAATATTTCTGTACAATTTTTATTTGAATATGTTTCCAATTCTTTGGAATATACAAACAAACAAGCATAATATATCCAAAGGCACTGAAACTGAGAACACACTGACAGTCACCAGAGGGGAGAGGGCAGGGAATTTCAGGGGGAAAGGAGAAGGGTTTGGAGCAATAAGTATAAAGGACACATGGACAAATCTAGCTGGGGTGAAAATGGGAGGGAGTGGGGAGGGTTGGGGCGGTGGGCTGGTATGGGAGTAGAAGACAGAAAACTGTACAAGAACAATTAAAATAAAAAAATTTAAAATAAAAAAGACTTCATGATACTGGTATAAGGATTGACTGTCTTATTTCATTTAGCTTAATGCCCTCTAGTTCCATCCGTGCTGTGTCAAACGGTAAGATTTCAGGGAAGGAAACCGTCTTGCCCGTTGATAAGGCACTGCTTACTATTCTGAAGGATGAAACATGACTTTCTTTGGTTTTCTACAAGAAGTTTCTAGGCATTGTTATTTTTCCTCTGAATTTTGTTCGGGCAACCTCTTTTCATCCTATTCTACATAGCTGCCTTGTCTGATTTTTTAAAAATATCACTTAAAATAAAATATGAAGTAACTTCTGAAAGTGTCATTTGAAATAAAATCTTATCGTAAGGGATGCTCTCTCCTCTGCAATTTTACTGCTTGCAATGGCTGCAGTTGTTGCTTGTATCTCTCACCTTGACTTTCTCTTTACTTCTAAATCCAGATAAATAAATGATTTTTAGTGTCAGTTATGTTTTCTGAATGATTGTTCTGTGCCAGTTTGCTTATTAAGTGCTCTGAGTGAATTTAGTCCTGACAATAATTGTGACAGGTATAATTACTATCTCCATGTCATAGGGGATATACCTGAGACCGAGATGCTTAGTAACTTTTTCAATAGCACACAAGTAGAAAACGTGGGAGGCAGGATTTCAGGGAAAGCAGCAGGTCCCAGAGCCCATGTCATAGCCGTCACATTAAGTATCTCGGTGGAAATGCTCACAGCTGTGCTGGTTATCTTGCGATCTCTTCTCACTACTCCACCCCAAACTGGCTTTTCCTCCTAGATTTTCTCTCTCTTAGTGACATCACTGTAAGCTAGTTGTCCAAATGAAAAGGCACAGAAGCATCTTTAATCCTGTCTCTTCCCCAACTCTTTTCATCTCTACCTCAGCAACATTTCCTCACTGTCTTTCATAAAATTATTGAAAATTATTTAATATAGTAACCTTTTAAAATAATAATTAACATAAAGAATAAAGAAATAAGTGGAAAGTTTTATACTAGGTTTTATTTTCTGTCTTAAGAAAGTTGCTTTACATAGATAGGAAAGAAAAGATTGAGAATCAAAATGCAGGTCACTAGCTCTTCTATCACTGGTGCAAAAAAGGAGAAACAGCCCTGACCAGGTGGTTCAGTTGGTTGAGGTTGAGGTTGAGGTATTGTTTGGTGCACCAAACAATTGCAGGTTTGACCCCCACTCAGGGTGTGTACTGGAGGCAATCAATCAATGTCTCTCTCTCTCTCCTGCTTCTCCCCTCCTTCCCTCTCTCTCTCCTTTCCTCTCTAACATCAAATAATATATCCTTGATTGAGGATTTTTAAAAATGAAAGAATAAATAAATGATGGATACATACTATTACCTGAAATTTTTCTAATGATAATAAAATACCTCCAGAGGATTCCAGCTATTTCCAACAGCAATACTTTCAAGTTCTTAAGGTAAGGCAATCAGAGCTCATTCCATTCCTTAGGAATTGAAAATGCAGGGCAAAGTTGAGCACTGGAGATTCATTTTATTGAAAAGAATCAGCAAGTTTCAATAGATCTTAACATACAGAAAATACTGAATTGAAAACCATGTTCCTCCTTGGAGACATGGATTCCTAAATTGCAAGGCAGTAGCCAAAAAGCATCTGCAAATAAGAATAATGTTGTGAATCTTATCTAAAATTTTAGGTTAGTTTTGCCAGGAGACATTGTTCACCATCTGTCAGGCTGTCGGCATGTGAAAGGCCTCCAGAGAATAAAGTCTATTTCACTGGGAAAAGTCTCCTCCAATTTTCTTTTCGATTAATAACTTGGGTCAAATCCATTCTTAGTAGGTCACTGTTAAATAATATTTCTGATATGTTTGACATGTTAGTCTGTATTACATCAAACCAATTTTGATCATACTTCATAAAACTTCTGATATGGTTAATAAAATGGCTCTCTCCTACTAAGCACTCAAATGTGATATTAATGATATCCTACTTCTCATCATTTCAGTTTGCTTTAAATTTTCCCTTGCCATTTTTTTCCTCTGGACCCTGTCATTACTCCACAATTTAGTAGTGACTGTGATCAGTTACTTAGTTTCCTCATACATAAAGTGGAAATACAATAGACCCACAGTATAATGTTATTATGAGGGTACAATGGGGTTTATAAAAGTTTATTTTTAAAATACGGGGTAAAAAATGAATTTGTTTCTCTGAGTAGAATAGGAATGCTAATTTATGGGGGACTTTCAAATGTTTTACATACTTTTATTTTCACTTTGCAGGATGATGCATGCACGCTTGATCCACAACGCACGCTTTACCCATCCATGTGCTTACTTACATGACTCTCTCATGGTCCCAGCAATGCATTTAAACTCTTTTAATATATTTCCCTGTGTATTATAGCATTTTTCTCTCCCTTCATATATTGTTTCATATTTCTTTCCCATCATACTTTTGCTTATATTGTAGGCATTAAAATTATAAGGGTTTTTATTGTTTCAAGCAAAGTCCAATAGAGATTTTGTTATATGAAAAAATAATAGGTAGCCATTCAAATATTTATGGGCAAAGGGAGTAAACATACTAGCTATCTGCAGATCACCCACTTCCACCCTCTGTCCCCAGTCAGGAGAATTAATCACACTTTCCTCTGATCCCATCTTGTCCTCAGTGGTGTTCTACAGCCTATCAGTCTGGTTTGCTGCTCCAGTCTCAGCCTGGGCCAGAATCCATTCTTACTGAAGATGAGATAGATGACATCATGGGAACAAATTGTGTTAGTCTGATATAATTGTTCTTGATGTAATCTTTTCATTTATGAGGGGAAAAAGGACAGTTTTCATGAGCATACTAACTCTCGCTCTGCCCAAAGTAAAGAGCAGTAAATGAATGCACTGCACTAATGTGGGCTGTCATGTAACTGTGTGGCAGCCTTTCAAGGCCAGGCAGTTTCACTTGGGAATATGGTAATTGGGCAGAAGGAAGAAAATTTTCAGAGCTGTGGGAATGCCTGACATGCCTTTAGTATGGAAATTCCTCAAAAGACTAAAAATGGAACTGACTTTTCACTGGTCAATTCCACTGCTGGGATTACATTCTAAGCATTTCAAAACACCAATTCAAAAAACCTATGCACCCCAATGTTCATAGCAGTGCAATTTACAATAGCCAAGTGCTGGAAGCAACCTATGTTCCCATCAGTAAATGAATGGATCAAAAAACTGTGGTACATTTATACAATGGAATACTATATAGCAGAAAGAAAGAGCTCCTACCCTTTGCAACAGCATGGATGGAACTGCAGAGCATTATGCTAAGTGAAATAAGCCAGGCAGTAAAAGACAAACACCATATGATCTATAAAGGGAACCTAATCAACAAAACAAACAAGCAAGCAAAATATAACCAGAGACATTGAAATAAAGAACAAACTGACAGTAAACAGAGGGGAGGTAGGAGGGGATAATGGGGGAAAGAAGGGGAAGGGTCATAAAAGAACATGTATAAAGGACTAATGGACAAAGCCAAAGGGCAGAAGGATTGAGGGTGGGAGGTGGGGGTGGTGGGACAGGGGAAAGTGGTAGTGGGAAATGGAGACAACTGTATTTGAACAATTAAAAAATAAAATAATTTCCCTCATGACTCCCCAGAAAACATTGGTGCAATCCATGCACTCTGCAAGCTGTGTGTCCTGCCATGTGTCTCATCAGCAGGGAGTCCCAACTCCCTTATATACCATGTGCACACAAAGTCGGCTGAGTGCCAAAATATATGTGTTTCTGTGCATGTGGGCCCATTCTCAAGGCTATGGGAACACTGCTTATTAGGCTCAGTCTCAAAGTTATGGGAATACGGCTTCCCCTAGTTGCCCAGACATCCGGGTGAGGGAGCCTGACTACATTTACCCTAAAATGACTTACTCCAAATTACATAGCTCTTAAACTGCCCTCAGCTTCTCCTTGAATGGGGTCTTATCAACTGAGAGCACCATGCTGCTGCTGTAGCTACAGTGAGGTTTCTAAAACCCAAATCTGATTATGTTGCTTGCATTCTCAAAATCCTTTAATGTTTTCATATTGTTTATAGGATAAGGTCAAATCTCCCTTACGTGGCCACACAGCCCTGCCTGATGTAGTGTGTGCCTGCCTGTCCAGCCTCGTCCTACCTCACCCTGACACGTGTCCTGGACTTCATCAGAGTCTTGCTTCTGTAGTCTGGACTGCAGCATGTTCTTCTGCATGCTCCTGCTACGTCTTTTGACTTCCCTGTCTTCTTTGAGAAATAGCATAAATATAGCTTCCCTTCCCACTTCTAAGAAAACATCAAAGACTTTTTAAGTCAGATAAAGCTATCATATTTTGCTCTAGCATTTTTGACATTATTTGTTTCATGTCTCCTTCTGCCAACTGTGGGTCCCTGAAGTTAGGGCTTAGGTTCTTTGTCAGAGTTACTAATATTGTTGTTATTTTTCTCTATAGATTATTTCAAACAACAAAAGGAGTTTTTGAAAATTATAGAAGAAAGTAAAGAAAAGCATTAATGGATTTTGTCATATTATTAAATAAGGAAAGGATTGAAATTGGTAAATCTGGGTAAAGCTAAGATGGGATCCAAGGAGGTTAGTTGGGTAATTAACATTTATTGAACACTTCTTGTGTATTAGGCATTTTAATGGAAACTTTTTGAGTCAACTATTACAGATACATAGGGTTATAAAGAACTTAGAAAATAATGATCAAAGCTTGACCGTAAAATAAAAGGAAGAGTAGTTCCAGTCACTAATTTCTCAAATGGGAAAACTTGTAACCGTGTAATCTCTATACTCAGCAGATCTTCAAATAAATAAAGCATAGAGAGAAATGGATTGTTATCATATAACTCATGTTTAATTTAGCTGCCAGGATCATTCCTAACAGTTCACAACAGTTTGTTGATTTATAGAGGTACAGTAGAAATTCTTGAACAAACAGTACATATAGATTATGAAATCCTAGATTATAATAAATAAGATATATTATGTTTGGGCTCTTATGGAAAAAATAGTTTGTAAGACACTTATGTTTTCAACACTTTTTATAAAATAGTACTATGGGTCATGTATTAAAAACCATTAATCAGCCTTGGCTTGTGTAGCTCAGTGGATTGAGCATGGGCCTGCCAACCAGGGGGTTGCTGGTTTGATTCCCAGTCAGGGCACATGCCTGGGTTGTGGGCCAGGTCTCCAGTTGGGGGCATGTGAGAGCAATCAAACACTGATGTTTCTCTCCCCCTCTTTCTCCTTCTCTTCCCCTCTAAAAGTAAAATAAATAAACATTTTAAAGAAACCCATTAATCATTTTTAGGTTTTGTATATTTTCTGTGTGAATATAAGGAAGATATAAAAAGTAAATTCTTGATGCAAATTTAGTATTACCAACTAACTATACTTATAACAAAAACGTTAATTCAGGTTAATTATATTATGAATATAATTGTGACTACAACTTGATGAAAAATAATATGTATATGTAATCAGACTTAAATATGTACATGTTATGTATACATGTTTTATATATATCCTATTGTATGTGTGTACAGTGTCCAGAAAAATTTAAGTGATGGCTACTTGGCCCTAGTAAACTCAGCTTGGAAGAAGAGACACTTGTGTTATAAAAGTATTAACATTTAGCAGATTAGTAAAACAGCTATCTGTTAAAATTACATTACCTGAAGTATAATTGTAGATTTAAGTTATATAAATTCAAATCTTCAGGCCTGGAAAGGAATTGTGTGGTTAGGATGCCACCTTAAATTCAGAGTCAGGAAGTCTTAGCAGGCAGAATTCATTTTTAAGTAGATGTCTGAGATTGAGGTGTCAGCTGAGTTCATTTCTTCTGAGGCCACTCTCAGCTTGTAGATGCCAGTCTTCTCCCCGTATCTTTATGTAGTCTTCTCTCTGCCTATCTGTGTCTTAATCTCCTCTTCTTATAAGGACACTAGTCATATTGGATTATAACCCATACCATATGACTACATTTCACCTTACTTGCTTTTTTAAGCCCTATTTCTAAATACAGATCTCTTTCTGTGATACTGGGGATTAGGGCTTCAACATATAAATTTTTAAGAGAAAACAGTTTAGCTTATATAAAATTATATTCACTAATAATTACAGCTCATGATAAATCACTGCTTACTTTGTACAAAAACACTATCATAAGGACTTACATGCATACTGTCTTATTTAATTTTCATAACAACTTATGAGAAAAATATTAACATGATTCCTATTATATATAGGAAAATTGAGATCCAGAGAGGCAATTAACTTAGCTACTAAGTGTAAAAGTCAGGAATTGAACTCAGATTGTTCCCAAGTTTGTGCTTCTAACCAGAACACTTTATTTCCTCATAATTAGATCCTGCAATATTGGAGTCTTCTTGAGAGTAAGATCTTCATTTAACAAACAAATCTTGAGTCTTATTCATTCTTGTATTCACTCATTATCCATTTTTTATTTACAAATGTATTGACCACATTCATAATAGTTCTCTATAGTTGCTACTTCAAATACATTTCATATGTTAACAAATAATAGGTATATAAACATATGACTTTATCTGACATTATAGAACCTATGACATAACTCATCCAAACTGTAGATTTAGACATTAATTCCAGAGGCAACAAAAAAATCAGGTGGGCACTTACTATTTTCTATCAGAGGATAAAAGCACAATGCTAAGCAAAATAAACTTGATTCCTAATTTCAGAGAACTCAAAATTCAATGGGGGAGGTAGACATAAATGAAAAAATCACACTGTTATGTGAAAAGTTGTAATTGCTCTGAGAAACAAATAGGAATAGAGTTATGAGAACTTTTAATGCAGAAATCTTACCTAGATTGATTTTCAGAAACACTTTCCCTGATAAATTGCTACCTGTGTTGCAATCTACCACAGTCAATTTGAGTTTAAGGAGGAGGTGGAGCTATGGCTTTAACATTTTGCATATATGGATAAAAATATGTACAAAGGCCATGTGACCAGTTGCAAGATAATTGAAGAAAGTTGGTGTGATTAGAGTGAAGAGGAGGAGGGAAAGTTGTAAGACATGGTTTGAGAGTTAGGAGCTTGTACGCCATGTTATTTTTTTATACCAGGAGCAATGACAGATTTTTGAAAGATTTCAATGTTGATGACATAATCATATTAAGCATTATAAAAATCACTCTGTGGAGTGGGCAATATATTGGGGAAGGGAAGAACAGATCAGAGAAAACCACTTAAGAGGCTCTTACAATAGTATAGGTGAGACATTGCTACGCTTTAGATTTTGATGGCAGTGAAAATTAAAAAAATGGATTGAAGAGATAATTTAGAGCAACAAGTATGAAAGACACATGGATAAAAGCTAGGAGGGGTGGAAATGGGAGGGAGCTGGGGAGGGCTGGGGTGGTGGGCTGGGATGGGAGTAGAAGACAGAAAACTATATAAGAACAACAATTAAAATAAAAAAACATAAATGAAAAAAAAAATATATATCTATGCACCCCCCCCAAAAAAAAAGAAAGATAATTTAGAGATTATAATGGCAGGCCTTGATAATGGTTTGGATACAGTTTTTGTAGAAAAGAGATACTTCAGAGATTCTATATTTGTGGTTTGTATAACTCCATGGATACTGGTGCCCTTCAATGTTAGGACACCAGTATACATATAGTAGACTATGAATAGACAAGGTCACAAAAGTAAATATCATAGATTTGACATCAGGAATATCTCAGGAACATTGAATTTGATGTGATTTTCATGGTTTATATGTAGATGGGGTAATTTTTCTGTCTCAGAGTGGTACAATCGTAGGTGCTGGTCCAATTACGCTCTATGCTTCTTGGTATTGCCTAGAAAAATAGTATAAGGAAATAGTGATACTAAAAAAGGAATTAGGATTAACATTTGATTAACTATATTTAGTGGCTGAAATAAAAGAATACATTTGCAAAGGAGACTATTAGGGAAAGACCACAAAATTGATCAAAAAATAAAAAAGAAAAGATGTTTTATGGATATTAAGATAAGGCAGTAGCACAAAAAGCAGGAAAGGTTCCTCTGGGTCAAATTAAGCAAATTAGTCAAGCAATATTAAAATAAAGGTAAGAGAAGTATCTATTCAGGTCCTTTGCCCATTTTTTAATTAGGTTATTTGTTTGTTTGTTTTTTTATGTTGAGTTTTGTAAGTTTTTTCTATAAATTTTGCATATTAACCCCTTATCAGATGTTCTCTCATTCTGTGGGCTGTCTTTTTATTTTGTTGATGGTTTCCTTTGTTGTGCAAAAACATTTTAGTTTGATGTAGTTCCATTTGTATGTTTTTTCTTTTGTTTCCTTTGCCTGGGGATATATATCCCACAAAATATTGCTATGAGCAATGCCCAAGATTTTGCTGTGTGTGTTTTTCTATGATTTTTATGGTTTCAGGTCTAACATTTAAGTTTTGGTTTTTTAAACATTCTTTTATTGTTGTTCAAGTATAGTTTTCTGCCTTTTCCCCCACCCCTCCCCACCACCCCAGTCCTCCCCACCTCCTTCCCCTGTTCTGCCCCCCCCCGTTATTGTCCATGTGTCTTTTATAATTATTCCTGTAAACCCTTCACTCTTTTCCCCCATTATCCCCTCCCTTCTTCCCTCTGTACACTGTCAACCTGTTCTCAATTTCAATGTCTTTGTTTATATTTTGCTTCCTTGTTCATTATGTTGATTAGGTTACAGTTAAAGGTGAGGTCATATGGTATTTGTCTTTCACTGCCTGGCTTATTTCGCTTAGCATAATGCTCTCCAGTTCCATCCATGCTGTCACAAAGAGTAGGAGCTCCTTCTTTCTTTCTGTTGCATAGTATTCCATTGTGTAAATGTACCATAGTTTCTTGATCCATTCATTTACTGATGGGTCCTTAGGTTGCTTCCAGCACTTGGCTATTGTAAATTGTACTACTATGAACATTGGGATGCATAAGTTCTTTTGGATTTTGATCCAGTTTGAATTTATTCTTGTGTGTGGTGTAAGAAGGTGGTCTAGTTTCTTTTTTTTTTTCTGCACTTATCTGACCAATTTCCCCATCAATGTTTATTGAATAAACTATCTTTAGTATGTTGTATGTGCTTGCTTCCTCTGTTGCATATTATTTGACTCTAAAGATGTGAGTTTACTTCTGGGCTCTCCATTCTGTTCCATTGATCTATGTGTCTGTTCTTATGCCAGTGCCAGGCTGTTTTGATTACTGTGGCCTTATAGTATAGTTTGATATTAGGTATCATGATTCTTCTAACTTTACTCTTCTTTCTCAAGGTCACTGTTGCTATTTGGGGCCTTTTGTGGTTCCATACAAATTTTTGAAATATTTGTTCTAGTTCTATGAGATATGAAATTGGCATCTTCATAGGAATTGTGTTGAATCTATAGATTGCTTTGTGTAGTATGGGCATTTTAATGATGTTAATTCTTCCTATTCATGAACATGATATGTGCGTCCACTTATTTGTATCTTCATTTTCTTCAGTGTCTTATACAAAGAGGACATACAGATGGCCAACAGACATATGAAAAAGATGCTCAATTTCACTAATTATCAGAGAAACACAAATTAAAACCACAGTGAGAGGCTATCTCACACTTGTCAGAATGGCTATCTTTAATAAAACAAACAAAAAGTGCTGGCAAGGATGTAGAGAAAGGGGAACCCTTTTGCTTTATTGGTGGGAATGCAAATTGGTATAGCCACTGTGGAAAGCAGTACGGAGATACTTCAAATGATTAAAAATGGATCTGCCTTTGACCTAAAATCCCACTTCTGGGAATATATACCCAAAGGAACACAAAACACTAATTCAAAAGAACATAAGCACACCTATGTTCATTGCAGCATTATTTACAATTGCCAAGATATTGAAGTAGCCCAAGTATCCATCAGTAGATAAGTGAATGAAACAACTATGGAACATTTACACAATGGGATATCACTTGACTGTAAAAAAAGAAGAAAATGTTACCCTTTTCAACAGTGTGGATGGACCTGCAGAACAGTATGCTAAGTGAAATAAGCCAGTCAGAGAAAGACAAATATCATATGATTTCACTCATATGTGGAATCTAATGAACAAACTGAACTAACATGGAAAATGGGGACAGACTCATAGATGGAGTAGATGACAGCTAATGGAGGGGTTGGTTAGAGGTCGGAGGGACTGAGCAAAAAGGAAAAAGGACTCATGGACATGGACAACAGTGTGGTGATTGCTGGTGGGAGGGGTTATAAGGGGACTAAATGGTAATGGAACAAATACAATAAAGATTAATTTAAAAATAATGTAAAATAAAGGTAAGATCTCTCAAAGATATATAATATATCATAGATGAAAATCTCAGCTAATGGTTATAATCTCTGCCTCCTGAGGAAAAGATAGATGGTGAGAATTATAATCAGAATATAAAGATTGGTTCTGCAAGGGAAGTTAATGAGTTACTGAATGTTAAATTATTTTCTAATGCCTGCCATCATTGTTAATGGTATACTGACTGTTGCTGGAAGGGAAGAGTATTACTGAGTCCAAGTAGTAGTTGATATTTGGGAATCATGTTAGAAAGAGTCATTGTTTTGGATATGCCTATATAATTGTCATGCAGTAGTAAGTGTCCTGAAATATGGAGTAAAGGTTAAGATCCACAAGAGGAAATGAAAAGAGCTGAGGTGGGTGGTGGTAACAGAAGATACTAGCCAATAGGCTGCTGTTGGAAGGAAGACATCATTTTATCAAAATATTGAGAGCTCATTAACTGTGGAAATTTTCTCTTTCCCTAGTTTTGCATCATCATTCGTTCTCTATGATCTCCTTAGTCTCTGTTTTTGTTAAGCCTCAGAACCTTATATCAACCAAATTTTGTCAGATGTTTCCACCAGTATTTCCCAAACACTTAAAACTCAACAGAACCAAGCAATCCTACCGTTTTCACATTTTCCTTAAATAGCATGAACCAATTTGTTGCATTAATAAAATAGTAGTTTCCTCACTGTGGATGTTTGCCTTAGCAGTGGCACACTTGACTTTTCGACCCTGCTAAATAAGAATATTATATTGAGGCCTGTCCAGAAAGTACCCAGCCAAGTAACGAAAGAGAGACATTTACTGAAGAGGATACATAGGAAAATGGTGCCTCAGTCCCCTGCAAAGTAGGCACCTTGGGGCCTCACATAGTTCTTCCAGTTTATCCTCCACTGCTCAAAATGCTCTGCAAAATCTGTTGTTGGAATTGCCATCAGCTGCCCCATTACATTTTCCTGGGTCTCATCAATGGTCTGAAATCTATTCCCCTTAAAAGGTGATTTCAGTTTTAGGAAAAGACAGACGTCACAGGGTGCCAAATCTGGGCTGCAGGGGGACTGAGTCCCCTGAGTGATTCGATGTTTCACCAAAAATCTCTGCAATAAGTCATGATGCTTGAGTGGACACGTTGTCATGATGAAGCTGCCAATCAGTAGTTGCCCATAGCTGTGCCGGTTTTTGTCATATTGCATCTCTCCACCAACGAAGAACATTGAGTAGTACTCCTTAGTGACTGTTTGGCCTGGAGGGGCGTACTCATTATGGACAATACCTTCCCATTCAAAAAACATAGTTAAGATGGTTTTGATCTTACTGCGACTTTGCTGTACCTTCTTCTGGTATGGAGAACCAGGCAACTTACATTATGATGACTGGGCCCTCATTTCTGGATCATAGCTGTAGACCCATGATTCATCACCAGTTATGACCTTCTTGAGGAAATCTGGTTCATTGGAATCAAGTCATTAGCAACTGCAGCACGATTTTCCTTCTGCGCTGTTAACAGAAGCCATGGAACAGATTTTGCTATGACACATTTAATGCTGAGAGCCTGCTTCAAAATCTCAAAAACAATAGTTTTTGTAATCCCCATATCAGCCTCTAGTTCTTGCACTGTAAGTCATCGATATTTGTTGATTGTGGCCCCAAAAATGTTCAACATTCTTAGGTGTTGTGCTTGTTGCAGGCCTTGCAAAGTGTGGATCACTTTCAACAGATTCTCAACCATCTTTGAAGCCTTTGTGCCACACTTTTATTTGTGCCACACTCATTGTATTGTCCCTAAAGGCCTTCTGAGTCATCCAAATAGTTTTTGTGGAGGAATATTCAAGCTTAATGCAAAATTTGATGCAGATTCATCGCTCTACCCACTCAGTCATTTTGAATGTGAGGGCCACACAGTACACGTGCTCACTCAATGGCGTCTACCTCCCCCACCAACTAGTACAGTAAAGTCATTGTTCACACATGTGCATTCCAAGTCCATTATCCTTGGCTGCCAGGTCCCATCGATGTATCACTAACCATGCTTCTTATATTAACAATGGCTGGGCTTTTTCCAGATAGACCTTGTAATTATAATACCTGCTTTTGAGCAAAAATTATTATGAGTGTAAGGGGACGTTAACTAAGTTTTAAGAGGATGCATGGTATTCTGGTTCCCTTCCTTTTATCAGTTTGAAACCATATCAGCCTTCATACCTTCTTGGTATCTTATCTTCCTCATTTATGATGTCCTGTGGGCATTTCCACTTTTCGTCTCCCCTTTATACTTCAGTAATCTCTTCCCAGCCACCATGCCCTTGTTCCCTTCTGAAAGGCTCTCTCTGATTGCAGACACAGCCTATAGCATCTGTGGAGCCTAATAAGAAACCTCCGAATCTACTAACAAAAGGGAAAATAGCTCACATGTCTGCGTAAGTCAAAGTGTGTAAGGGCATCAGGATTTTTAATCTCTATTATTGGACATATCAGTGAAATTTTGCAGAAATCCCCTCCGGATCATCAGAATTGAAGTATTATTCTATTGGCACTAACAAAGGTATCGATTTCCCTTTTTTGAACCATGTTCTAAAAATAAAGCTGGGACGTGGAGTGAATGTAACATTTCATATTCTTTATTTTTTCAAAGAAATTTCTAAGGAGAACCAGTTAAGCAACTCATTAAATGAGAAGAGCAATAGAACTTTTCTCTTCATCATTCATGGGTATTATATTGCTATTTTACTATCTTTTTTTTGTTGATGTAGTAAGGTTTTTTTTTTTTTTTTTTAATGCGGAATAGGATCATTACTTTCATATTCAACAACACAAGGCAAATGTAGGAGAACAGGAAATAACGAGGAGGCCCTGGTAGGACTGAGGCCCATGGCAAGCACAAGCGGGGTGGGGAACTGTATCCCTCTCAGTTGGATGCTGCGAAACAAGATGAAGCATCAGAGAAGGAATCTAACTTCTCAAGAGCAACACCTATATGGAAAATATCATGGTGTAATGGGAGAATCTAGGCAGGTCACTGGGCAGATGGGAGGGATCCCGAAGTGGCCTGAAAGACTGACTCTCCGAAGTGAGGGAGAGGTTGCAGGAAACCCGAAGGGGGCAGACTGAAGCCACAGCTGGCATGTGACTCCATACACCCAGGCAAGGAAAAACAAACCAAGATCCCTCCTGCTGGCTTAGGGCAGAGATCCTGGGCCCCTGCTCAAGGCTAGAAAAGCCTCCTACCTGCCTCCTGATCATGGCAGGGCACCTGCAGATGGAGCAGAGACTCTATGCAGGCTGACATGTGCCAGTCTAGCCCAATGGATTGGCTAGGAAAGCGGGGTGCTTCCACAGCACACAGGATTTGGGGCAGAAAATTTAAAGGAGGATGCATGGAGGCTTGGCCCTTTTTTTTTCCTTTCCCTCACCAGCTCCATCAGGGGTTGGGGTTGGGGACCCTGGAGACCATGTGCACTGGCATCTTTCATGCACCCCTCCCCACTACAGGTGACCTCTAAGCAGGTGACTGGCTCTGTGCTGCACAGCCTGCTCAACAAGGCACAGGGACACACCAGTGAGAGCTGATGCCCTGAGGGATGAGGCCCAGGTGTAGGTGCCAGGCTGGCAGGTAACTAACATCTGGAAAGAAGAGCAGCACACAGCAAATAAGACTCAAACAATGCCCAGGCTTCAAAGGACAACTGGAGCCAGACTATGAATGGAAACCAGATAAGTCACCTGGTTAATCATGCTACAGCCACTTGCATATCCCAACAGACAATATTTTTAAGTGGGAGAAGCAATTCTAGGCCATGCCCTTAAACTGATCTGGCAAAGGGTGGAGGGGTTATTTGTCTTTGGGTATTTTGAAGGAAATGGGCTTTGAGGCAGAAGTCCATTATTCTTCCAAAATTGTGTAGGCTTTAAGTAAAAGACTTCTTTCCTTTTTCACCAAACTTCTGCCTCCAGAATTTATGGGTGGCAGACAGCAGGACGCCACATGGCTGTTTGGTAACAACTGTAGTTAGTTTTCAAAGCACAAACTGAAGAGAAACTCTGTATTCCTTCAAACAAGGGCTTCATTATTCAGATCTATTAATTCTCTTTGTATTTGAATTAGCTATACTAAAACTAATCTTCCCCCTCTCAGTTCTGAGGTACCAATGGATCCTTGGGTTTCTGAGTGTGCAAGGTCTAGAAAGCATGGAGGGCAAGTGGGCAGTTGTCTGTAGGAACGAGCAGTACAGGTTACTGATCAGTAGGCACTCTTCTTGATCCTGTAAATGGCTAGTGAAACAGAATCATTGCCATCCCAGAAAAATTACATAATTCTAGATAATGTCCTGATTCAGGTGTCACATCCTCTCCTTTGCATTGTAGCCCATCCTAAACAATGCCAAGTGAGTGAGCACAACATGGTATGTTGTTGTCAAGATAGATGGCATTTGTGTTCTCAGTACATTTGGTGTCTGTTCCCTCCATTCATCCTCTTGGATGCAATTATCAGGTTCTTATAATTTTCAGGTTCTTAGCATTTTCACCCAACTTATTTTAAAAGCTTCCTATAAGTTCTCTCTAAGCCTTATCTTCCTATAATTCATTCTCATACCATGTCAGATTGATCTTTCTAAAACATAAAGTGGATCAATTACTGCTCTTAAAAACTTGTAATGGCTCTACAATACTTACCAAATAAATTTCAAACTCTATGATGGCCCAGACAATCTATATGATATTGAAAATCATGTTCTACAACATCATCTTTTATTATTCCCTTTCATCTTCTCACTCCCCACCAAACTACTGTTAGTTCACCAAATATATTTTATTATTTAATACACTTATAGCTTTGCTGTCTCCTCTATTTGGGTAGCTTTTCCTTTCTTTTATGCTAGCTTCTATGGCAAATTTCTGCTCATTATTTCAGATAAAACTCAATTATTATATTCTCAATGAAGCATGTGAGACATAGTTACTTATCTATGTTCTCTGTCTCACCATGGAACATTGCACATGTTATTAAATATTATAGTATTTCAAACTTGATTCCCATTTTTCATTCCAGAATTTGTTAAGGAAACCTAGGCACACACTACAAGCAACACAGTCAAATAATCGGTATTCAATAAGTTATCCCACCTTGATCTCCAACTCCATCTATCCAAAGCAGAATGCTCCATCTTCCATTTAATGTCCTCCAATCGTCTGTGCTGTCAATGCTGCTATCATTCTTCTTGTCATATAGGAGCAAAATCTTGGAGTCTGCTCAAGTTAGCCTTCTCCTTAATTTGAGATGTCCAGTTAGGAAACATGCTCACTCTGAAAAACAGAACGCAGAGCCCCCACATTTACCTCTCAAAAGAAAAATCTCCCCATGGAGCTTTCAAGTAGCTCTCACTTGCTTTCCTTTGCTTCAGTTTTCACAGACAACACAATGCACCTGACTTAAGCAGGGATGCTCAGCTTCCTTTCAACAACACAGCTGAAACATCACCATGTATCTTTCTCCTGATTTCATTTACATCAGGTGAAATGGACTAGAAATTTCAAAAGGCAAAACTAGCAGTCAGCATTTTAAAAAAGAGTCCAGCACAAATAATGTCCCCTTTTTATTACAAAATCTTTTCTTACAAAATTATAAGAATGTGATTCTGTAACATAACAATATCACACTCAAATATACCATGTGATTTTTAGGTGAAAAGTTAGAATTAAAACTATAAGTTATTTATACCCATATAATTACACTACCAAGCACACTCCAGCAGGCATTGCTTCTGCCAGACCCTGTATAATAAACCTAAGAATTAGAAAACATAAACATAATATGACTTCTGCAGCACATATTTATGATGCTCCCTGGCGTGTTTTCTCCTTATGCTGATCAATTCTGTCATATTTTACATTCAGTCTTGAAGAATCACCAGCTCCAAAGGGTGGTTTGGACCACCTTGTAGGCAACTTGTCTGAGTTTCTTGCTTGCAAGCTCCAGCCTGCTTTCATGCGTTAGGGTATCATCTTTTCACCGGTCTAGAAATTAGTGTTAGGTATTTTGACCAACAAGCTTTCTCTACAGACCATTTATATATTTTTCTACACACCACATAGCTTATCTGAGGGATTCCCCAACCTACCAGCAACACAAATGATAAATGTTCATTTTATGAGATCCTACCACTTTCAACATCACTTATGCTTACATTTCATGAATCTAAATTTTTCATACGATCTCACATTTTTTTAAGAGAGCTAGGTTGTATATTCTTCTTGCATGCTAAGGGGATAAAGAAGAATCAAATCTGAGTATACTCTAGTAATGTTTTCTATTTGAATTGCTTTGTTTTAATGGGGTTTAATATATAGCTTCAGAAACTAACTATTTTAATAACTGTAAGTATGGAGAAATGCAGTTTGAATTAGAAACAACTGACTTACTAAATTCTTGGAACTCAATTATTTTGAGAAAGATATTGAATGTACTTTTTCCCAAGAAGGCTGTAAGTATTTTAAAGGTAAGGACTTTTCTGATAATCCCATTGTACATTTAGATAAATTTTTCATTGAATTTGGCAGATGTTCATTTTATTTTTATTTTTTTTATTTATTTTTATTGCTGTTCAAGGAGAGTTGTCTCCATTTTCCCACCACCACCCCTCCCAGACCCCCACCCTCAATCCTACCCCTTTCTTTGGCTTTGTACATGGGTCCTTTATACACGTTCCCTGATGACCCTTCCCCTTCTTTTCCCTGTTATCTCCCTCCCCTCTCCCCTCTGGTTACTGTCAGTTTGTTGTTTATTTCAAGGTCTCTTGTTTGTTCTCATTTTTTTAATTCAAAATATAAATCACTACATAGCCATGTGTTGCTTAATGATGGGGATCTATCCTTTGAAATGTGTCATTAGGTAGGTAATTTTGTCATTGTGCAAACACCCTAGAGTGCACTTACACAAACCCGGATGCAGAGCCAGCTACACGAAGGCTATATGGTAAAGCCCACTGCTCCTGGCCGCAAACCTGCACAGCATGCTCCTGTCCTGAATACTGTAGGCAACTGCAACACAGTGGGGAGTGTTTGTGTATCTAGACACACTTATGCATAAAAAGTTACACTAAAATATTACGTAAAAGATAAAGTACACCTTTTAAGGCATTTATCATGAATGGAGTTGGCAGAAATGGAATTCTCCCTGGGTGAGTCAGTGAGTGAGCAGTGAGTAAATGCGAAGGTTTAAGACATTACTGTACACCACTACAGACTTTGTAAACACTGCACACTTAAACTATACTAAAATTTATAAAGAATAGTTTCCTTTCTTTAATAATAACCTTAGGTTACTATAATATTTTTACTTGATAAATTATGAACTTTTAAATTTCTTTTGATTCTTTTAAAATAACACTTAGCTTAAAACACAAAAACACTGTACAACTACCCAGAAATGATTTCCTTTTTTATATCCTTATATTCTTATTTTTTAAGCTTCCTATTTTTAAATTTTTTAATCTTAAAACTAAGGCACAAACGTGCACTCTAGACTAGGCCTAAATGGGGTCATGATCACCAATGTCCCTGTCTTGTCCCATGGGAAGGTCTTCAGAGGCAATAACGCATTGCAGCTGTCATCTCTGGGGGAAACGATGCCTTCTGTGACACCTCCTGAAGACCTGCTGAAGCTCTTGAGGAGGAGTCACTTTTTTCAGAAATGTATCCATGGTGGTTGGCTTTTATTTTTTTCATTTTATCATAGATTTGCTTGGAAGAAGACAATTCCCCATAGACATTCTTCTCTATTAAAAAAACCTTTTGAGGTCCATGTTTTAAAACTTTTAAAAGACCTTGTTGAGGTCTACAAAAGCTTCTGCTAAACCCATCACTATGAATTTTCTTGGGTTTCTTCTTCTTCTTTCAATCTCCTACAGTTTCCTCTTTTCTTATCTCTTCTTCAGCTATGCATTCCTGATCCAGTTTCAACAATTCTCCTTTAGTCAGTTCCTCAGGAAGCACCTCTAGGAACTTCTCAATGTCATCATCATCATCCACACCCAGGTCAAAGTTGTTTACCATCTCCAACATGGCCCTGATTTTTGTATCTTCCCTATCCTTGGAAAATCTTTTGTTGTTATAGATAAGCCTGTTGATGACTTCTTTCAGATGCCATTCATATACTTCTTGTTGACCTCACCCTAAGCTCCAATAAGGTTCTTTATGCAGTCACAGATGCTGTAATCCCTCCAGAATTGCATCAGTGTCTTCTCAGTGGCTTCTTCAGTTGCAGCAATAGCTTGGTCAAAGATCCTTTTCATGGGGTGGCCTTAAAAGATGCTTTAATTCCTCAATCTATTTATTGGGCTAAAGGGGTGGTTTTTGGAGGAAGAAACACCATCTGATATTGGGATAAAGATCATCAACAAAAGAGGACATCTGGGAACATTACAAACAATAAGCAAAATCCTGAAGGGTATGTAATTCTTCAAATAATAATTCTTCATTTTCCTAGCAGGCAATTCAGGAGGGCATCCTGGAACAGGAGCTGGGTCACCCATGATCTCCTACTGCGCCTGTAGCACACTTACAGTGTGTGCTTATCGCTATGCATGAAGGCCCTGGGTTTTTTTGTTTTTTTGTTTTTTTATTGTTGTTCCAGTACAGTTGTCTCCATTTTCCCCCCACTGCACCCACCCTTGATCCTACTTGCTTTTGGCTTTGTCATGTGTCCTTGACATGTATAAGGAACCATTTTCTCCTCATTATCCCCTCCCACTTCCCCTCTGGTTACTGTCAGTTTATTCTTAATTTCAATGTCTTTGGTCATATTTTGCTTGCTTATTTGTTTTGTTGGTCAGGTTCCACTTATAGGTGAGATCATATGGTATTTGTCTTTCACACCTCAGCTTATTTCACCAAGCATAGTGTTCTCCAGTTCCATCCATGCTGTTGCAAAGGGTAGGAGCTCCTTCTTTCTTTCTGCTGCGTAGTATTCCATTTTGTAAATGTACCACAGTTTTTTGATCCACTCATTTGACTGTACCAGATCACAAGGGTTTCAATTTGTGGTTACAACATTCCCCTCAAGTATTACTCTTAACTTATGTTTAAAAGCCTTAAAACCTGACATTGAGTTAGCCTCTTAATAGATGAAAGTCCTTTCAAGCATCTGCTTCCAGAGTAGGGAGTTTTCATCAATATTGAAATAGCAATATTCAATAGCAATATTGAATATTTGCTGTGGCAGGTAATTTTCCTCCACAATCAGCTTATCTAGAGTTTCCTAAAATTCTTCTGCTGCCTTCACATCAGCACTGCCAGATAAACTACTCACTTTCACATTATAAAATGAATAAAATTCCTGAATCATTTAAACCACCCAGAACTAGCAGTAAATTCAACATCATCATTGAATCCAGGGTTTTCTTTAAACTTTCCAAGCAAACTCTTCGCTCTGGCTGTGATCCTCATGGTGCTGAGAGGGATACACTTCTGTGTCTGCTCTTTAATCCAGGTCATTAGAAGTTTCTCCATGTCTGACATAGGCCCTTCTCAAATTTTTCTTAGTCTTGTTGCTGTCAATGAATCAGATCCTTTAAACAGTTTCCACCAATTTTTCCACCCCAGATTGTAGCTATGGTGAAATGGGACATGCTTGACTGGAGAGCAATAACTATCATAGTCTTTAATCACTTCAAATCTCATTCCAGGTCAATCACTTGAGGTAGCCTCTTACTGACAATTATAGCGGTGGATTTCTGACACTTAGGGGCCGTGATGAACAAAATAACTGGAGATATAATCAAGCACAAGAAAAAGGATTCAATCAAGATAGGCAGTAAATAGGAGATGCACAAGACTGCCGGAGGTGTACCACTGCACAGTGTTTCATGGCAGACTTTTGTAGCGAAAATGAAAGTGTTCACTTCTAAAATAATGATAAAAAAGTATAGTAAAATAAATACGTAAATCAGCAGCATCGTGGTTTTTTATCATTATTCAGTATTATGTACTCTACGTTTTGGCACATGCTGTGCTTTTACACAACCGGCAGCACAATAGGTTTGTTCACACCGCCACCAACACAAACGCATGAGTACGTATGAAGCTACGACATTACTACAGCTACACTGTCGCTGGGGCACAGAAATTTTCAATCCCACTCTGATCTTATGGGACCGCCACCACATATGCGGTCTGTCAGCGACGGACACATTCCTGTGTGGCGCATGAGTGCGGTCTGAATAGACCACTGCCTGGCCCGGAAGTTCTCACCTACAATGAGAATTTTCTGCTTGACAAATATAATATTTTCTTCATAAAGTTCTGTTTGCAAACAGTTGTATACAGAGATAGCAGTAATGTAGCAATTGAGTTGTCAACTCTTTTAGTTATAGTTTAATGGAATTGAATGTTACTGTATAACTCTGATAGTGAGATACCACTTTTAATGATTTTTGTTATACCTGCATAACTAATAACAAATTTCTCCCAGTGAGGATGGTTTTAAGTCTATATATTGTGATTAGAGACCGCTGAGAGCCAAACCAAGTTGTATTGCAGCCTATGGCCAAAAGTAAACATCAATACTATTACCCTATCTTTGTTTTCATTTTGATATTTTGATCCTCATGGGTCTTTGCATTAATTTTGATTCTTTGAATATTGTATTAAAATATTTATCTTTATTACTGAGTTTTTCCCCCCTACTCCCATTAAGTTCCACAAAAGAAGTAACTTCATTCACCTCACTCTAGTCTCAGGCTTGTAGCCATACCTAACTTCTAGAGAGGATGGGGAAGAACGATTTTATGTTGTATACTGAAAAAAAAAAAAAATGAAATGGAGGAAAATAGAGAGTTGTGCTAACGATTCATATGTCCTAGTACACTGATAGATTCTAATGTGGAATTTATTGATAAAGAAAAAGCAACATAGCAAAACTCAGGGGGTCATTCTATTCTTCCTCAAATAAAATATTCCTTATCAAATCATTAGAAAATGTAATTAATTCTGTGGGTATGTGGGTTATAGTCCCATCACTAATAAGTGTATTTTTCCCTAGCTGTCTGACTGGATTATTTTACTCTGAAAAATTTTTATTTAAAGTTCAGGGTAAAGTGCTTTTAGCTTTCCCTAATTGAGATGTAATAATTGAATTGCTATTACCTAAAACTCCCTGTGGATGTTTAGTACTTTAAATTGCCTTCTTTGGGCACTCAAAAATGCTTACCTTAACTCACTTTGCTTTGTGTGTTAGCAAATTTTGATTTGTTACCCATAACTCACCATGATTTTTCTCTCTCTGACCAGCAAAAACCAACATTCAAAGAATAGCAAAAAAGTACATAGAATTTAAAAGTATCTGGCTTTTTAAAATATAAACAATTATCTTAGTAGCACCCCTGCAATGTCCTCTAGGATTGTATATTAAATGCTATAGGTATTCCACAATACACATGTAGATTTTTCTTTCTGAGGAATGTTATGAATATGTGCAGTAATGCATTTTCAGTAATATTGATTATTGAAATTCATGGCTAACAAAATGCTAGCTAATATAGCATTTATATATTTTATCAGCTTTATCAATATGACTGGCTCTTCATGAAACTTTAACATCTAGTAGTAGCTTTAGTGAGAGAAAAGAAAAAAACATCCTGAGGAAAGTACTAAATCTCAGAACTCATTTTTTTTTCTGCATAATCTTCCTTTCCCTGTGACTGTGGTGAGCAGGTCTGTGTGTTTGGTTTATCTACCACAACTTTTACGTCACAATAGCTATTCTCTCTAAAGGGCTAGAAAATCTGAACTAATCATAACATTAATCCTCTCAGCTTCTGACTCTGAAGTAGAAACATGAGCGCTCAGCCATAATGTGTGTGGCCTCTTGTACTTACTTGGGGGCTCAGAGAGAGAGATGGTATCAAGGGACATTTAAAGAAAATAAAAGACTTGCAATTTCATATATTTATAGGCAACATACTGCAAGTTCTGTCACTTGAGAGATACTCCCCCAAAGTTATTTTCTTACTATCTAAATGCTTGTTTTCTTGCATAGAACATTTTTTAGTGTATTTTGAATGAGAATAGATCCTGTAACAGTTCAGGAAATGTGAGACACCTCCTTCATTTCTTTAACTTACCTTTTCATATGAATATAAATTAATAAAATATATCTTACAAATAATACTTGAGATAATTTAAAACTGTGTGGCCTTAGTATACTATGTAAAAATTTTAACTAAAATATTTTGTTCTGAGCAATTATATGAACTCAGCATAATACATGGAATATCTTCTGTGTCATAATTCATTTTCTAAATAGAGTCCAACGATGTTCCCTCCTTGAAAGAGGTCTAAAATTATATTATTTGACTTGAAAGTCACTGAGTAAGGAGCACAAGTCTCCTTTGGATTTGCACTTAATTTTTTTTATGAACAAATAACAGTCAATATATTTTTAATTAACTGATCTGTCATATGATCAAGGTAGGAGCCTTATGTATGAGGTCTGTGTGGAAAAAGTCCGGCCATTGTTAATATAACGAGAACAGTTTGCCCCACATCGATGTAAGCTGGCAGCCAAGGAGAGTGGACTGGAATGCACATAAGTGAACAGTGACGACTACACTGTACTAGTCAGTCGGGGTGGTAGACTCCATTCAGTGAGCATGTTTACTGTGTGGCCCTCACATTCAAAATGACTGAGTGAGCAGAGCAACAAATCTGAATCAAATTTTGTGTTAAGCTTGAACAGTCCTCCACACAAACTATTTCGATCATTCAGAAGGCCACAGCTATGGGCAACTGCTGATTGGCAGCTTCATCACGACAACAGAACCACTCATGGATCATATATTGTGCATAGCTCTTTGGTGAAATGTCAAATCACACAGGTAACTCAGCTCCACTCCAGCCCAGATTTGGTGCTCTGTGACTTCTGGCCTTTCCCAAAACTAAAATCACCTTTCAAAGGAAGAGATTTCAGACCATCAGTGAGATTCAGGAAAATGCTATGGAGCAGCTGATGGCAATTGGAAGAACCGTGTGAGATCCCAAGGTACCTACTTTGAAGGGGACAGAGGCACCATTGTCCTATGCAAAATGTCTTTTGTATTTAGTATCTTCTTCAGGTAGTGTCTCTATTTTTCATAGTACATGGCTGGATACCTTCTGGACAGATATCATATATATATATTTTAATGCAAAATTTTGCAAATGCAATTTTCAGAAGGGAAAAACTAAATTATTAATGGAATGCCACAATAGTTTAGACAAATTTTAAGGAGTAACCAGAAATAATGATTTTACTCTTAAGAGGAAAAACAAAACTCTACAATAGTGTGACTATTTACTGAAAAGTTTTTTCATATACATATATATGTTCATATATATATTCATATATATATAGATCTCCACCTATTTATCTATTTTTATCTAACCAAAATATTTGAAAGCTTAAGACTGGCTTATTTTCCTATTAAATACTCCCGGCAGAGTATGTTTCAAGTCTTTATTTTTTTAAGTTAAAAGAGGCACACAATTAAATTTCTTCCTGGAAAAAATATCTAAGTATTCATTTGCATTTGTTTATATAAAAGGAAATTTCCATAAATTTACCTTGTTTTAGCTCACTTTTGCCATGATTTTAAGCCATGATTTTACTGAACGTTTCCATGTTCTCCATAGCATTAATGTAACTCCTAGGCAGAAGTGTTTTACTTAAGTAAAAAATAGAGCAACCAAAAGGAAAAAAAGTGTTCTGAAAGGGTTTCTACAATATCTAGCTCTTTGAAAGTAAAACCTGGGTAGGCTGTTTATTTCCCTTTTCTTCCGTTTCTTTCCAATGTGGTGAATTAATGATAGAATAGAATATAGATAGAATGTAGACACTAATGATAGCCTGCATTCTATTGTGCTTATAGTTTATGATACACTTTAATATGTATTATCTGCTTTTACCTTTATAACAACCATTGAGTAGGCTATTACTCTCATTTTATAACTGACTAAAAAAGAGGAACGAGTTGATCTTTCCCCAGGACTAACAATGACTCACTTTTCCCCTCAGAATGATGGTGGTGTGCAGGGGCTGAGTTGGGGGCTGGAATCTCAACATTCTGGATTGGAGTGCTGTGCCCTAAAACAGTAACAGCATTGGACAGCTTATAAGATTTCATTACTCCGTCAACGTTTCTCAATAATTCCCAAATTTGAATTGTGAAAAGTTTTTAGGTATAGGTGTTTTCTATGGGAATTTTGTTTTAGTGAAATAAAAAGCAAAACAAGGAACGTATTCCAGATTATTTTTATCCTAGCCTTACACAAGCACTGTGCTGTGATGCCGATGAAATTTTTTGTGCTGCTAGTTCCAACTGCAATGCCACCAGTTAGTCTTTTTGTAAAAAGAAGTATAATTAATGTACCCCCACTAAGTGAAGGCCAAGTGGCATTGACATATGCTACACAAGTGAAGGTTTCATTACAGTTCAAATGGAAAGTCACAGAGATGAGCGATGAACCTCAGGCACAGAAGTGTAGACTGATAAACACTGAAGAATTTGCACTGTAGCGGTCAGTGCCACACCTGCATCATGAACAATTATATGGCATTAGAAAAGCAACATTAACTACATGTTAAATCAATGTTCTAAATTTGAATTTCTTTAGTTTTTTTGTTCTTGATTTATAGATGTATGTTGTTGTTATAACTGAACAGCACTCACAAAATTATTCATAGATTTATGTTATCTCGTCCTGTCTCTACATACAATGATATAAATCAAGTTACCCTTGTGATAATCCAACGTGTTATCATGTAAATAGAGAAATTGAAATCAAGAAGTATTTTGTTCAAGGCAATTTGCTAGAAATTGATTGACTCAGAAAGTATGCTCCCTGCTTCACAGTCAAGTGTCCTTTCTGATAGCTGCTTCTTTTGTAGGTGACAGGTTGTATAAAGAGAGAAACAGGAAAGCTAACATCAAAGGTCAAGCTATTGACTAGGAAGGAATAGTACTTGAGTTCAAATCATTTCACTCCAATTCAATGACCCATTCAGGGACTTAAATTAGGTTCTTTCTCAATAAGTAATGACAGCCTAAGGTGTTATATCTGTGGAGGCACTGCCAGTTTATAGCATTTGGGTAGCAAGTCTCAAGTTAAAGCTGAGGCTTTTCCCTCTCTGTTACTTCAAAAGCTCTCTTCTCAGCTTTAAGGACCTTAAGGGAATAGTGTAGGAGGGCAATTAATGAGTCCCCTCCAATTAATCAGGCAAGTTTTATTTTATTTGCTTTACAGCATATTTAACTTATATTTATGATCTCAGTGGATAAAAATGTTCTGAAGCTTATTTTTGTATGTGAAATACTAATTTAGGAAAATAAATCTAGTGGAAATATTTTGCATGAGGTAAAATATTTCAAATTGTTCTCTCTATTGGTGAGCTCTTCATCATAAAAACTGTTGCACATTTGACATTTTGAAATGTCAATAGTCTTAAAGTTGATAAGAATCCCAATTAACTAATGGCTACAAAGTAAGGAAAATTTAATTTGCATCTGCTAAAAGAAAGGAAAGATGCCTCCTTCTTTTGGTTTCATATAACCCTTGTGTAGATATACTTTCCTAGAAATACACTTGCAAGTTCTGTAATTATACTTTCAGATGACTTGTAATGAAAAGGGGTAACATGACAGGCTTATATAGAAAACAATTCAATATATTGTTATGACCAGAGTGTGAAATTTACCCAGAACTCCACTGTTATTGACTAGAGGAACTCCATGCCATTGTCAAGGAAACAGTCATATAAAAATAGATTTTCACAGTTTCTTACAATTTTTAATAAAAAGCTTGCCTTATTCTTTGCTTTGTTCAGTATAAGTACTTACAAATATTAAGCCATTCATTACAATATGTTGAAAACTGATAACTTTGGTAACATATTTAATACTTTGTTAAAATACAATTTAAAAATTGAATATAATATATATGTTACCATTACATGTAAATTCTTATATTACAAAATATGTTTACAGATTATTTTCACTAATTTTAATATATTTAATTATTTTTAATTTTAAAAATTACTTAAATTTATGAGGATGACACTGTTTAAAAATTAGATAGGTTTGACATTTACAGTTCTGTGATACATTATCTGTATAATGCATTATATGCCCACCACCCAAAGTCAGATCTTCCATCACCAAACAGGGTGGGGCAAAAGCAGGTCTACAGTTGTTCTTTTGAAAAATAATACAGCAATTAATGATAATACAAGAATAAACTGTTTCATGTACTCATGGCTGTAAACCTACTTTTGGTTCACCTCTTTTATTCTGAACAGCAATATTTTTCAAGGAGCATAAAAAAGCAATAGAAAAAATTTTAAGTTAAACATATTTTTTCTAAAAAAATATAGTGGACTATATAACATTATTAGGTTCATATAGAATTTCTCTACGTAGGCAATTATTTTTAGGGTTTCCAACAAAAAGCTACTGAAATCTAATACAAATCAGCAGTTTATTAGTATTTAAAATTATCTGATAGAAATTTCAGATTCAGGTAAACTTCATGTGACAGTGCCATAATATGACATATCATGACATTAAGCTTTAATTGGAGTGTAATTATGACTCAGAGTTCACTCACATTGAGGTTACTTACTACATATTTCTTAAATTTTTATATTAACCTTATTAGCCATGTGTACTAGGATATTATTGCATTTTTATTTTAACCAACACCTATTACTTATCATTAAATGAGAAGCTAAAAACCATAGCTGGATAAATATTTCCATAGTGTTTACTATCAATCAGTGATAAAATAAAATTTTAGTTATTTAATCAGTTTTCTGTTTTAGATGAATTCATACCTTCAGTAAAGTCTATCTGAAATATCAGCACCATGCAAGGTCTGTCTGGAAAAAGTCCAGCCATTGATAATGTAACGAGAACTGTTTGTGTGCCATCAGTGTAACCTGGCAGCCAAGGAGAGTGGACTGGTGTGTGCACATGTGAACAATGACGACTGCACTGTCCTAGTCAGTGGGAGTGGTACACGCCATTGAGTGGGCATGTGCACTGTGTGGTTGTCACATTCAAAATGACTGAGCGAGCAGAGTGACGAATCTGCATCAAATTTTGTGTGAAGCTTGAACATTCTTCCACAGAAACTATTTGTATGATTTGGAAGGCTGCAGCTTTGGGCAACTGCTGATTGGCAGCTTCATCATGACAACATGACCACTCATGATTTATGTCTCGTGCAGAGATTTTTGGCAAAACATCAAATCACCCAGGTGAGTCAGCCCCACTTAGTCCCCAGATTTGGCACCATGTAACTCCTGCCTTTTCCTAAAATTCAAATCACCTTTGAAAGGGAAGAGATTCCAGACCATTGATAAAATTCAGGAAAATATGATGGGGCAGCTGATGGTGATTAGAACAGTGTGAGGTCCCAAGGTGCCCACTTTGAAGGGGACTGAGGCATCATTGTCCTGTGTACAATGTTTCTTGTATCTTGTATCTTCTTCAATAAATGTATCTATTTTCATATTATATGGCTGGATACCTTCCGGACATACCTTATGTATCAATTACAAAGAAACATTTTTTTCTTTTATGTTACTGAAATTCTGACATAGTTGAATATACAAATACTACCTGTTTTTAAAATTAGGATAGTAACAAGGAGGGTCATCATGTCAAATATATGTGATCACTTTTGCTTCAAGCCCAACGAGTTGGTGGAGAGAAAAAAGTCACAAAACAACTCTCCTGTTTAACATAAGTCATGGATCTTCATGTAAAGAGCTTTCCCTCTGGTACAAAGTGGGTTTTTGAGCTATCTCCCTGGCGCTCTTGAAATGCCAACATGCCCCTGTCATTTCTTCTCCAGTTAGTGTATTTTTCCCAAGATGTAACTTTTGGTTTTGACACTTATGATTGCTGATCTGGTAGACAGCTGACAACACGGATTCCATCAATTCTAATCATTCACTGAAAGCTGAGCCACAGAGCAATCAGAGACAATCGTTCCTTTGCCCTAATCCTGACCATTGTCTAAACACCTTGATTCTCCCTAACACTGATGAATATCTTCCTCATCAAGTACAGAGATTTAAGAGCAGCCTGCGGGTCTCAGAAGATTTACTTATCATTGCTCCTTTGAGGGTCCTCAGTCCTTTCTTTAAATAGTTCCCAAGTAATCTTGACTGCTGTGGACTGAATTGAATACAGTCCCCCCCACCCCCGCCAAATTCATATATTGAAGCCCTAACTCCCAATGTGAACTATATAAGGAGACAGAATACATGGAGATATTGTAATTACTGTTAAGTGAGGTCATAAGGGTAAGGCCTCAGTCTATTAGGACTGGTGCTCTTATGAAGAGAGGAAGAGACGGGAGAGTTCTCTCTCATGCCCTGTGAGGACACAGTGAGAAGGCAGCCAGAAGACAACCCTCACCAAAGACCAGAACAACCAGAACCTTGATTTTGGACTCTGAAGCCTCAAAAATTATGAAAAGATAAATTGTGTTGTTTAAGCCATTAACAGTCTATGTTATTTTGTTATAGCAGACCAAGGAGACTAAACTCTTACCAACACCTCACTGGGAAAGTATTATGCATTTTATTTAGCTTTGCTTATGTGGCTCAAGCTCATATATATACATACACACACACACACACATATATATATTCCCAAGCTCTAATATATATACTAGATACATATACATCTAATATATATATTAGGTACACATATAACTATATATTTAATACATATATCTATGTCTAATATATATCATTGTTCTAATGATATATATCATTAGATATATAGATATATATCTAATATGTATTAGATATATATTTATATATGTATATAAATTTATAGATGTATATAATTTGGTTAGGCAGGAAAGAGGTCAGGTCATATAGAATACCTTTAATTTTACCAATTATTTTCTCATCAA
Source organism: Anoura caudifer (assembly GCA_004027475.1). NCBI lineage: Eukaryota > Metazoa > Chordata > Mammalia > Chiroptera > Phyllostomidae > Anoura > Anoura caudifer. The sequence goes on along the minus strand of PVKU01005731.1, from coordinate 75,274 downwards.
TCCAATGCCATGGGTAAAATCAGGCTTATTTAACTGAAAAGATTTCCACCTTTTATCTCTCCCTTCAGCAGCTCTTCACTCCTGAGTATCCTATGAACTACTGCTTGATTAAGTATTCCTAAACTATGATTTTAATTAAGCCTTCATTACATTACCAATTGTGAATCGTTCGGCCTAGACTGGATCACATCCAGATTTTTCATTCTGGTACCCAAACTCTGCCTCCAAATGGCCCTCCATAAATAGCTAGCCTTACTTATGTCTTTTTCTATACATTTCTTTAATAAGGTTGACATCCTCATCTAAAAACAATATTTACTCTTATAATATTATTTTGAAAATCAAATAAGATATTATATGTTGAACATTCATTATTGGTGTCTGGGATATATTAAGTATTCAGCTAACAGTTACTATAACTATTCATACTGACTTCTATACATGTATTACGGTTTTCTAATTATAACAGACACTTCTTAAAAATTCAATATGTACTAAAATTTAGTGTCAACTTTAATCCTGTCAAAAGGTATGTATTAGTCACATTTTTCTTACCATTTTATACATTAGCAAAACTGTGCTAAAGAAAGATTATGTAGTCAGATGGGTACTAGATTCATCAGGGTGATCAGTTAATAAGTTATATAATAAGTACATAAGTGGTGTTATATGTGTATATTTTATTTATTTTACTCTGATTTTTTAGTTTTATTTTTATTGTTTATGCTGTTATAGTTCTTCTCACTTTGTCTCCCATTCCCTACCTCCACCCAAACCCACCCTCTCCCACCCCAAGCCAATCCCCATATTTTGTCCATGTTCGCGGGTTGCGCATGAGTGTTTTGTGGTTAATCCCTTCACCATCCATCATTTTACCCACCTCCTCCTTTCTGGCAGCTATCAGTCTGTTTTATGTATCTAAGCACCTGTTACTACTTAGTTCATTAGCTTATTGTGTTCATTCTATTCCACATATAAATCAGTTCATGTGATATTTTTCTCTCACTGACTGGCTTAATTCACTTAGTATAATTTTGTCCAGGTACATCTAGGCTGATGCAAAACATAAGGTTTCCATCTTATTTTATTGCTACATAGTATTCTATTGTGTAAATGTACCTCAGCTATTTTATTCACTCCTCTACTGATGGGCATGTAGGCTATTTCTAAGTCTTAGTTATTATAAATAGTGCTGCTATGAACATAGGGGTGTATGTATATATATATTTTTTTTTGTATCAGTATTTTGGTATCCTTGGGGTATATTCCCAAAGGTTGAGTTCCATTTTTAATTTTTTAAGGATACTCCAAATGATTTTCCACCATGACTGCACCACTCTGCATTCCCACCAACAGTGCACTAGGGTTCCATTTTCTCCACAGCCTTGTCAGCACCTGTTGTTTGTTGATTTATTGATGATAGCCATTTTGACAGGTGTAAAGTGATATCTCACTGAGGGTTTAATTTGCATTTATCTAATGATTAGTACTGTTGAACACTTTTTCATATGTCTATAGGTGCTCTGCATGTCCTCTTTAGAGAAGTTTCTGGTTGGGTATGTCACCCATTTCTTAATCAGATTATTTGTCTTTCTGGTGTTGAGTTATGTTAGTTATTTGTATATATTATAAATTAAACCCTTGTCAGATGTATCATTGGTGAAAATATTCTCCCATACAGTGGGTTCCCAATTTGTCTTGCTGATGGTCTCATTAGCTGTACAAAAGCTTTTTAATTTGGTGTATTCCAATTTATTTCTGCTTTATTTCCATTGTCTTAGTAGATATATCAGCAAAAATATTTCTACACTGAATATCTGAGATTTTGCTCCCTATGTATACTTTACTTAAAATAGCTCAAAGCTAGTATAAATTAAAATTCAGCTAAAGAAGAAATAAAATAAATCCTACAACTCCAGAATAACATGTGATACAAAAGAAACTGTGTTTAGTAAAGACAGAAGCAAACTGCCTTAGCTGGTGTGGCTGAGTGGATTGAATGCCAACCTGAAAACCAAAGGGTCACTGATTTGATTCCCATTCAGGGCACATGCCTGGGTTGTAGAACAGGTCTCCAACTGGGGGTGTACGAGAGGCATCCTCACATTGATGTTTCTCTCCCTATCTTTATCCTTCCCTTCTCTTTGCTCTAAAAATAAACAAATAAAATCTAAAAGAAAAGAGGGAAGCAAACTGTAAATAACTCTTAGAAATATAGATTTACCTGTAAGCAGAAATGTTTTGCGTCCTATCAAAACAGAATACTTAGAGGTTAAAAATAAAAATTGAGGCTTCTGGCCAAGATGGAGACATAGGTAGATATACTTTGCTTCCTTGCACAACCAAGAGAAGGGCAACAAAAAATTTAAAAACAAAAAACATCAGAACTGCCAGAAAATCGAACTGTATAGATGTCCAACAACCAAGGAGTTAAAGAAGAAACATTCATTCAGTCAGGTAGTAGGAGATAGACAGTTGGGGTGTAAAGGATGTGAGGCAAGGTGACAGACCAGGCAGGCAAGGTGGTGGCTGTCAGACAAGGTGGTCCTACATTTGTGTGCAGATAAATCAAGAAGAACAAGTGGGGAGAAAGAAAGACTGTGAAACCCAGGGTTCTGGTGCAGGGAAATAAAGCCTCAAAACCTCTGGCTGTAAAAATCTGTTGTGGTTGTGGTGGTGAGAGAAACTCCTAGACTCACAGGAGAGTCCATTGGAGGGACCCACGGGGTCCTAGAATATACACAAACCTACCCACCTGGGAATCAGCACCAGAAGGGCCAATTTGCTTGTGGGTAGTGGGGGAAGTGTCTGAAAGGCGGGGTGAGAGCCATGAAAGTGGCATTGTTCTCTGTCTGACCCCTCCCAACATACAGCACCATAACACAGCCAAGAGGGTTGCACCGCCTTGGTGAACACCTAAGGCTTGCCCCTTACAATGTAGCAGGTACACCAAGACAAAGAAATATGGCCCAAATGAAAGAACAGATCAAAACTCCAGAAAAAGAACTAAGCAGTAAGGAGATAGACAACCTATCAGATGCAGAGTTCAAAATACTGGTAATCAGGGTGCTCACAGAAATGATTGAGTATGGTTGCAAAATAGAAGAAGTGAAGGCTATGAAAAGTGAAATAAAGAAAAATCTACATGGAACCAACAGTGAAGGGAAGGAAATTGGTACTAAAATCACTGGTTTGGAGCAGAAGGAACTAAAAAACATTCGACCAGAACAGAATGAAGAAACAAGAATTCAAAAAAAAAAAAAAAATGAGGAGAGGCTTAGGAACCTCTGGGACAACTTTAAATGTTCCAACATCTGAAGCATAGAGATGCCAGAAGGAGAAGAGAATGAACAAGAAATTGAAAACATATTTGAACACATAATAAGGAAAACTTCCCAAATTTGGCAAAGGAAATATACTCCAGGAAGCCCAGGAAGCCCAGAGTGTCCCAAAGAAACTGGACCCAAGGAGGAACACACCAAGACACATCATAATTACATTACCCAAGACTAAAGATAAGGAGAGAATCTTAAAAGCAACAAGAGAAAAGAAGACAGTTACCTACAAAGGAGTTCCCATAAAACTATCAGCTCATTTCTCAAAAGAAACCTTACAGGAAAGAAGTATTCAAAGTCATCAAAGGCAAGGACCTACATACAAGATTACTCTATCCAGAAAGCCATCATATATAATAGAAGGGCAGATAGATAAAGTGCTTCCTAGATAAGGTGAAGGTAAAGGAGTTCATCATCACCAAGCCCTTATTATATGAAATGTTAAAAGGACTTATCTAAGGGAAAAAAAGATCAAAACTATGAACAGTAAAATGACAACAAACTGACAACTATCAACAACTGAACCTTAAAGAACAAAAACTAAGCAAACTACTAGAACAGGAAAAGTCTTTTCATCTTGTTAATAGGGTCTTTCAAATACTAAGTTTTTAACATCAGTGAGGTCTAATCTTATTCTTTATGGCTTATGCTTTTAGTGTCGTATCTAAGAACTCTTGGCTTCCATAGATCCTCAGAATTTTCTTCTGTTTTTCCTTAAAAGTTTACATTACATTTTACACTTAAGTTTGTGATCCATTTTGAGTTAATTTTTCAGAGGGTGTGAAGTTTATGTCAATTACATTTTTTTGGCTATGCATGTCCAATTATTCCATCACCATTCATTGAAAATGCTATACTCTCTTCCATTGTATTGCTACCAAATCACCAAAATAATGATCTCCACATTGATCAATTCAATGGAAATCTTTCAGTTAATATCTTACTTTTTGACTGCATTTAACAAAATTGATCTTATCCTTTTTGAAATACTCTGTTTCTCTTTCTTTCATTACTGCTATCATCCTCTGTAGATTTTACTCCAACTTTTCTGGTTATTATTTCAACCTCTTTATTCAGTTAATTTTCCTTTATCTGTCCTTTGAATGATTGAGTCTTTCCTCTGCAAGATGAAATTAGTGACTTCAATATATATATATATATATATATATATATATATATAAAGGTCTAGCACAAATAATGCCCCTTTTTATTACAAAATCATAAGTACATAATTCTGTAACATAACAACATCATACTCAAGCACTCCATGTGACATTTTAAGTGAAATGTTCGTTAAAACTATAAATTATTACACCCATATTATTACCCTACCAACCACACTCTAGCAGGTGTTACTTCTGCTGGACTCTGTATATACACATATATTATTTCTTTCTGGAAAATTCTACTTCTTACAACCCTGTCTGGCTTTTTATTGTCTATTCACACTGTCTTCTTGTATCTTGAAGACATCAAGCTCATTCTTGCCTCTCTGCCTTTGCACTTGTTACCTACTGCCTCACTTCTTTCAGATATTCTCTAAATCTTTACCTTCTCACAGAAGCCTCGCTGGTGCAGCAGCTTTATAATAGCACCACCCAAAACAATCTTAACCTTGTTGCTCTTTTCTTTTGCATTTCTTTACAACAGTTTACAACTCATATTTTACTAGATATTTGCTTGTTTGTCTGTCTAGATTGTAAACCCCATGATAGGAGGAGGACTAATGCTCCCATTGCCTGACACATAATAGGTGCTCAATAAGTATATGGTGAGTAAATACTGTGGCACAGTAGAAAATATGTACATTGGCATCTGTAGACAGATCCTGAATCTGTTTCTTCATAACCATGTTGACTTAGATCACACTATGGAATCTATTTTCACATTTCACATCTGCAACAGAGTTACTATGAGTAATAAATGAATTGACTCTTGTAAAAGTGCCAAGCTGAGTGCCTAGTATCCACTGGCACCCAACAATCTTTGTTCTTCCATGTTCCCTGAGTAAATATTCTTTCCTTCCTTCTATTAACAGTAATTCCAAGAAAGATGAAAAGGTTATGGCTTGCTTTCTCACTGAAAACATCTTAGCTTTGATTAATAAGTCTACTATGGCTCTGTCAACTACACATTTTTACTTAATATTCTTCATAAACCTATTAATGTTGTCAGTCTGTGCAACCATAAGGGTACATAGAGGTTTCTCTGTCTGAAGCAATCCAACTTCTCAATTGTCCTATTCCTTCCTTTTAAAGACTTTTGTATAGCACCTTAGGTATTGATTCTGGTATGATCTATATCTTTAGAAGTTTGTAAGATTAAACTATTTTTTTACCCTTCATTTTCTAAGACTAAAGCTTTCTGATCCATTTAGCTGGACTTTTTCATTCATATATTTGCCCTTTTCTAGAAATCACCTTTTTTCTGCTTTGATATATCTTTCTAGTGTTGTGTCTAGAGCTGCCCAAAACTTTTCTGGCATAGAAGTATTTTCTTTTATGTCATTCTTCAGAGGTAGATAAAATGAGAGTATGTGAGAAATAGCAGAGAAAAGCTAAATTTTTTTTTCAATTTCAATAAATATGATCTTCTACATACCCACTCTGACTCCATTTTCTTTAAGAATACTTGTTTTTGAAATAAAGAATGCCTTTTTAAAAATTATTCCTGCTGAGTTATTTCCATGTTCCTACCTGACAAAGATTTGTGGGTAGCCTTTGGACCCAAGCAGCAATTACTTTATTGACTTTCGAGTCACTTCCCCCAGATGGCAATGGGGACCTCAGGACTTTTATCAAATACATATGGTTTGGATTATGTTCTTCATTGTAAATTTATCTGATATTGTTCACTTTCTTTGATATTTTCATGCAGAAACACAGCTCTCCAAACTTTGTCACTAGTGTATCATTAAGTAACTTTTAATATAGCCTATTAAAAATAATTTATAGACTAGGTCATATCATGAGTATTTCCAATCCTCCCTCTTAGGATAAAATCAACAGAAATATTACCATCCTAATTTTTCTTCTAGTTTATCATAGAAATTGAAAGTTATTTTAAGAAAAGTAGAGAAGAGGACTCTCTACTCTTTAAACTCTTTAAAACAGGGTTCCCCAGCCTCTGGGCCACAGACTGGTACCAGTTCAGGCCTATTGGGAACCTGGGTGGCACATCAGGAGGTGCGCTTGAATGTAAAGCACTGGAATCTTGCAAAACCACCCACACCCCCAACCTTGGTCCACTGAAAAATTGTCTTCGACTGATCTGGTCCCTGGTGTCAAAAAGGTTGGGGATCACTGCTTTAAAATGTTCAGAGAGGACATTAAGAGAAAATAACCCAACAGAAATATTTTTGCTATTGTTACTAAAAAGTAAAACATTTAAAGAGAGGGTAGAATTTCCTAATGAGCAAGGCACTCTAGTATAAAAACTCTCCTTAAATTTATAGCACAATATAGTTCTAAAGCACTTTTACAACTATTATGTCATTTAATTCTCTATCCTAGAAGGCAGGTAGGAAAATTATTGTCCTCACTTTGCAGCTGAAGCAATTGGGATTATGAAATGCTTAATTACTTTTTAAATGTCACATAGTCACTTAGTGCTAAGTCATACTTCAGTAGGAAGACTTATTTATAGATACCTACCAAACATTAAAAACATTACCTGCAATCCTCCAAGGTGACTGAGACTTCTTCACCCTCTTTCCTTTGGTATAACATTGAGTAACTCTCTTGCTCTGGCTGGCTACTCAATAAGTCCTGTGTTAGAGGGAACCTCCAAAGATTTGTAGACTCTCCCAACCCCAGGAATTGTTTGGGTAGTCATGCCCCGGTGAATGAGGATGGTCACTCTCTGGTAATATCATTCAAAGAACAGCTATAGATTCTTACAACCAAACCCTAGTTCTACAGACTTGTCATTCAGACGTGGCCATTCCTTCAGGGGACAGCTACGGGATTATGTTTTCTTTCCTGCTGAAAATATACAGTAATATATTCAGTGAATTGTTTATTGAATGAAAAATCTAAGAGCTTTTAATCACCTCAAAGTTTAGGTTAGGAATATATATATATATATACATATACATATATACACATATATATTATATATACATATATACATATATACACATATATATAATACATATATATATATATTCATTCACCTCATATTGATTTCTTTAGGAGTCTCAGAAATTAGTCCCTGCCCTGCCACCAACAGTTCTGAGCTTCATTTTTCTCCTGTCTGAAACAAGGAATTTGACCCTTCTAGTAATTATGGAACTTTGCTGTTTCAAAATGGTTTTAAAACATTGCATCATGGGTTGTTCATAATAATTATATGAGGTAGATGAATTTTATTATAAATGGCCCTTGCCAGAAGAGCAAAATTAAACTTAGAGAGGTTTTGCTACAAGACAATTTCATATAACTAACAAATTGAGACCCAAAGCCAAATCTGAGATCTCTAACATACAGGGTGAGGCAAAAGCAGGTTTACAGTTGTTCATAGGGATAGTAATACAATAATTAATAAATTATAATATAAAAATAAGCTCTGTGTTTCATATACTCACAACTGTAAACCTACTTTTGCCCCACCCTGTATGTTTCTAACTCTAAAATCTCAAATCTACTCAGGTCTGCAATTTTCATCAATGCAGTTGATGAAATATAATACAGCCCTTTCTTCTATCTCTTTAGAAATGTTAGCTAACAAAAAGGCAACAAACTACAGTACAGTTATTACCTGAACAACTTAAAGTATTGAACCAAGGACCTTTTCAGTTTTTCTCATGTGGTGACTTCAGAACATAGTTTTAATTACATATGCAATTGTCCTGACTGGTAAGCTCCCCAAGAATTGGTCAAAACACTCCAATATTAAAAATAACAATTGTATGCAATTCTTAGCCTTGATGAATTTGAGATAAAAAATCTAAACATGTTTTTGCAGCTCTCCCTGATAATGCTCATCTCAAAAAGTAATTATTTGCCTTCAAAGGAATGAGCCTACATAGAAAAATGAACCCTCTGGGTCAAGAACCTCTCTTGTAAAACTTGTTTGAACAATTTCACAAATAGGTATTATTTGTTCAGTGTCACATAATTCTCTCCTGACGTTAGTCTTCATGATGAGTAGGAGGCTGGGATTGGTTAATGGGCTGGTCGTAAGTTAGCTTGCAAATCTTAAAGCTGAGGCCGGGTGTCAATATATGCTCTGACTTAAGTCAGTGGGATTCCAAATGTATAGCAGGGCTTCTCTCCTGCTACACATTTTGGCAAAATGCTACAGCTAATCTTTTTGTGTGTTTGAAGGATAGTGTCCATAATTGATAGATATACCTTTCTGGCAATCAGAAATAAAAGTCTAAAAATTATATGAACATAGAAACTCAGAAATTACCAAAGGAGGTCCCCTATGAATTTGGGTAGAGACACCTCAGTAGGGGGAATTTGCGGAGGCTTAGCCACAGCTATACATGCTGGGTTTGTGTTATGGAAAAAAGAACTTCAACCTTCAATACATCGATTTAATGTCAGCCACAATCACCCTACTCAGCTTGTGAAAAGCAGGATTTTGATTCAAGAGACATGAAAAGCTTTTTAAGAAGTTCAATGTAGTTGTGGTTCCCTATTAGGGTGCCAAGTTCAATTTTAAACTGGGAGGAAAGGGGAGAAAGCAAAATTGTATTGTGGATTGATAATCTGCTTCATTTAATTGACTTATAAAAGAAGTAATGATAGGACCCTTTGTCATCCACATGTAAAGTGCACTCATTCGCAGAATCAGAGGTCAGAGGATCCTGTGATGAACGTATCTGACAGTTTTAAAGTCAATGCAAAGCTATGCATACATAGAAGATAAAGACATTCAACAATGTTTTTTTCTTGAAAATGCCAAGAATAAATGGCCGCATGACATAAAAATGTTGTCCTTTAAAAATTCCCAATTTCAAATTTCCATAACATGTCAGAAGAAATGTTTAGTTTTTCTAAATTTATGAAGCTACTGACATGAATATTAAGGCACAGTCAAAAAGGATGATCTCTTTGAAAAGGGCAGACATTTGTAATGTGTTGCTTTTGCAAGAATCCTTGGGCAGAAGCTAGATGAAATTTGCCCCTCTTCTTCCTTCCTTTAGAAGTGGGCAAGAGAGCCAAGCTTCAATGCGACACCTCTCTCCAGCTTGGCTTCCAACTCCAGAAATAATCATTAAAACCACACCCAGATTACTTGTTCCGTCATGTAGAAAAGAACTTGAAAAGAGAAGAGGAAATACTGGTCCCTATACTGTGCTCAAATGACCCAGAGAGTGAATTTGCAAATTCCCACTTGAGTAGTGTATCATGTTCATATGAATTCAGCTGCCCCAGAGCAGGTGAAGCAAACTTCCTCAAGACTGGGTTTGCCATTCTGACCCTTCCTTCCCAACAACAAAACAGGTAAAATGGGGTTTTGTTTGCTTGTTTGTTTCATTTTGTTTTTCTGCAGTAATGCCAAGAAAATTCAGGTACAGTAAGGTTGGCAGTTTAGATTATGACTCCTCTGAGGGATTCAGCCAGCTACTAGATGCTTTCTAATCATATCATTGTTCTGCACACCTTCATGCTTAAGCAACATGGTGTTGAATTTTGGGAAAAGAATTTAAATCCTTAACCATACAGTGGCTTTAGTTGAACCTTTCTCATCTTTATAAAATTCAAATTCTGATATTCTGGATTTACCTTTGGGACAGCTGGGGAAACAAAAGGCACTTTCTCCCTTCATACTTTATCTCATCTGAGGGATGGATATGATAGTAAATTTTCATCCTTGGTGTCTCAGATCAGGTAGATGTTTGACTAAGTAATAAAAGAAAAAGGCATCATATTGGAGGGCAGTAAAGCTGACCATGTGACAGTAAAACAAAATGCCATGCTGAGGAGTACATGTTGTTAAAGCCTTTCAGTGAAGCTTATTGTTAGCTCTGTGGCTTTCAGTCACTAACTCTTAAGCCTCAATTTCTTCATCTAAAAGATGGAACTAATACAGTTTCCTTGCCATGCGGTCGTGAGAACTAGACATTATATATGTCGATTACCCAATAGACTGCCTGGTCCAGAACAGGCACTCAATACATTGTAATTACTTTCTACTTCAGTCTCAGATTACTCATAAAAATATACTCACAGATTATTTATAACAATAGTTAATCTTTAGTGAGATCTTCATATAAGAAGGTCAACATATAGAGTATAGGTTTTGTGTCACTTAATTCTTACCACATTGCCTGACTATTTGATATTGTCATTCTACTTTTTTATATGTAAAAATTAGAACTTGCTTGAGGCAAGCAATTTGCCCAAGGTCAAATAGCTGAAAATGGATGAATGAGAACTTAAACTCGAGTTTAACTTCAAACCCCATGCCATAGCAGTAATAATTTTATATGGGTGTTGTAGTTAAGTGCAACCCAAGATATTTGCTAAACTAACTAACTGCATCAACTAATACAGTAGAACAAAGCATTCAGGGTGTATTTGTTGCTGGTTATTGTTGATAATGGTGAGGATTTACAGTGGCAAAACACATGGAGGTGAGAAATAACAGAATGAGTGGTAAGAGTTATCAGAGCCCTTATGCACCTTGGAGAACCTTGTTCTGTCTGATATCCTTCTCTTGGCCCAGCTTCCCGAGAGAGGCCACATTTTCTATTACATTTACCTTTTATATAATCTAGTGTTCTCTCTCAATTTCATTTTATGCCCGGAAGCCATCTTTATTGGTTCTCATAAGACTTGTGTTTCGATATAGTCTAGTCCCATATAATCACCAATGTCCATCACCTAGCCCAGTGATTTTCAACCTTTTTTTATCTCATAGCACACATAAACTAATTGCTAAAATTCTGCAGGACACCAAAAAATATATTTTTTCCAATCTGACAAAAGAAATAGGTATAATTTTGATTCATTCACACCGGGTGGCTATTGTTGTGTGGGTTGTCATTTTTCATTTGACAGTCTTAGGGAAAGGAGGCCAGTGCCCCTGACTAAATAGTCAGGTATTGCATGTTTTAAAAATTCTTGTGGCGCGCTGGTTGAGAACTGATGACCTAGCAAGGTAGTCCAGGTTTCTGAGCCAGCTCCACCTGCACAGCAGGCCGCGTGCGTGGCAGGCAGGGTATGGCCTTAGAGGCATCACTCTGTAGGGTCAGGGTGGCCACTCAAGCGTTGGCACCCCACCTGCCTCGTAAGCCTTGAGGAAAGATTCAACTAAAATTTAGTCTTTTCAAAAACTTACAGAATCTTCCAAGTCCTTGTCACACGTCCACTGTCATCATTTTTCTATTTCAATTTAGGTGCTGCCCTGAATACTAAAGCAACATTTCTCAAGGTGTGATTATGCCCTTGTTACAATGTAATGAATAACCTCCACATAATCAGAACTTATGGGGATGACATTCAGGAATCTAAATTTACACAGACTCACCCACATAATTCACACACACACACACACACACTCTCTCTCTCTCTCTATAGTTTGAAATAACTACTTTAGATCCATAATTCTATTATCTGCCTACATTGAACTTTGTCACTGTCTGGAGTCTCCCTCTGCAGGGGTCCACCAGCAGTGATCCATTGGATTCTGGATCTGGACAGCCATCAGAATCAATCCCGAAGCAGCTGCCCGACTCTGAGTAACCTTTCATTCACCTTCCACTCACTGCCTCCTGGACCAGCCCCACCTTCCTCCTTCTCCCCACCTGTTCAAGCTCTTAGAGCCTGCGCAGGCCCAAATCTGGAACTCCCGCCCAACTCTTGATGCTCTTTTCCCTAACCCAGCCTTTTTTTTCTTTTTAATTTTTCTCCTCTCTTGCCATCCCTAAGCCTGAAGTTCCTCTGTCCTTCGAATTCATGCGTTAGCTACCAGCGCTCAGGCTTCCACAGTTTTGTCCTGCCGTTCCCAAAGGGAACACGTGGCAACGCTTTCACATTTCCCCAGGGAAATTCACGACCGAGTCAGAGGTGCAGTCAAGAAGATTACGATAGAGAATTTTCTTCATTCTCTGCCATTCATTAATCATGTGTAGGAGAAGATATCAAACACAGTGTGGTGAAGTGTAAGGTAACCTGTTACACCCTATTTGGATCTTCATGTTATTTAACTTTTCACAGTACAAACCAGTTAATTTCTCAAAATGTAGGTTACAGAAACAATTTATGTCTGCCTGTCAGAACTTAAAAATAGAAGAGAAGAATAGTATGGGAAAAGGAGAAGCCAAAGAACTTATATGTATGACCCATGGACATGAACTAAGGGCGGGGAATGCTGGTGGGAGGGGGGTGCAGGGTGGAGGACAATAAAGGGGAGAAAGAATGGGACAACTGTAACAGCATAATCAATAAAACATATGAAAAAATTAATAAAGAGGATATTGAAAAGGAAAAAATAGGATAGAAAAGAAATATCAGATTTTATTACATGTAGTAAAAGTATTTTATCATGAGAATATTTTCATAAATATCTGTGTATATTTGTGAATATTTGGGCATGATGGAAAGTATATTAATTTTTAGTTGTGATCCATGGTTATTTTTAAAAAATCAAAGCTGTTTCTCTCGATTTCAGAGGATTGGAATGATCTTATGCCCGCTGGGAGCTCAGTGTCTGTTTATGTGAAAGTTGTCTCTCCAGGGAACCAGCCTTCTCTTCCTCGAATTAAGCATGTATTTTCTTTAGTCTCCAATGTCAGAGTGTAAACTTCCCATTCTGATGGAGTGTCATCTAACTTAACAGAAATATAAAATGTTGACACATACCATATTTAATATACTACTTACTTAACTATCTTAGTCTCAATTTTGACACAGCTCTGTAAAAAATAGACCTAATAAAGACTGGGTTTTTATAAAGATTCAGTGAGATAACTCACGTAAAATACTCAGAATAAATGCTTAGCACATAGGAAGCCATGATTAAATGTTGGCCATCATTATTATTGTCATACTCAATGACATAAACCAGATACAATTTTTAGCTCTGATCAGTGCAGATAGTTTAAAAGAAAGCAATTCAGTACCAAAATTTTGGAGTCTAAAACTGCTATAATTTGTTCAAAGATTTTTTTGGAAAGCCTGGGTGTTATGAAGCCACAGAGGGAATTTCAAGGAAAGAAGATCTCTGTTTATGCCCTTAGCAAATTATTTAAGACTAATTAGCTCTAGCATGCAAGCCAAAACAAATCTGGATTACCACAAGATATAAAAACATACTACCCTACAAATTGAATATTTGAGGTTATTCTTCTTCTCACAACCATGGAACAAAGAGGCAGAGGGAGGGAGGGAGGGAGGGAAGGAGGAAGAAAGGGAGGGAGAGAGAGAGAATGAATTAGAAGCCAGCAACCTTTTAACACTTATTTTACTTCATTAATCCATTGTTATTTATCTGTATATCTTTCTTCTCCTTCCAACCTGTTCCATCTTCATGTAAAAGCACAAGCCAATGTGTCTTCAGCTACCACTGTCCACGCCTGTTTGCTATAAATTAACCTTTGTATTCATTGTGCTATGAGTCACGATCCATCCAATTAAGTGTATGGTAGTGGGTACAAACTTAAAGAGCCACACCCCCCCCCTCCGCTACTACTCTTGTGTTTTTTGCTGTGTTTCCTGGATGTGTTGAAACCTGGGAAAGTCTCATATTACTCACACAGCCTGGCCTTTGGGAGACAGCATTACTTTTTTAAAAGGTAATTCATATCAGTTAATGTTTAGAAAATTTAAGAGAAGTAGAAGAATACAAAAACCAAGGTGACTGACAGCTTTTGATTGCCTGGTGGTAAGGCTTATTAAACAATTATCCCATTGTGTTCTCAATAAGGCCATCAAACTGCCCAGGCTTGCCCTAGTCAGTTGGGAATCTCCTTCAAAGTCTTCTGCTGATTGGAGCATCCAAGTATATAAAAAAGGAAAGTAATGATTGTTTTACAATCAGTTTAGCTCAGTTTAATTAAATATTGGATGTAGAGCTATGGCAAGGGGAGGAGGCCGAGTTGTAAGAAAGAGCTGAGAAAAATGCATTTACTCATGAAGTTGCAGAAAATAGCTCAATTCTACTAACAAACCAGTTCTAATGGTGCTGTTAATAAGTTTATATGGAAGAACTCTGGGAAGCTGAGCAGAGAGGCACAGACAAACAAAGGGAAATATTGAAGATGTGGGTAGATAATGTAAGTCATAAAAGAACACATGGTGACAAGATCATTGGGTATAATAGAATGATTAGGGCAAAAGTATAAATATGGTTGTTTTAGAAATAGTACTTTAAATGAATAGGTAACTTTTGATTGATACTTGGTACCAGAAAGCCAATTACAAAATTGTGTTTTATACATATATTTTTTTAAATGGCATTGTAGGCTAAGAGTTATGTTTCTGAATTTCTAAAATGTACCTGCGTGACCCAAGACTGACCAGCTATAAATTACTAATAGTGCCACCTGGTGTCTGGATGTTCACACTGCAGCTATGTGTGGCGCAAGTACAGGTACATTGCACACTGCAGAGAAGAGCCCACGCTGAACCCCTGCGCAAACCCATGAAACAACTGTCAGGAAGTTATAAGTGTGAGGTCACATAAGCAGAATGTTCTTTATGGGGAAATAATTAAGTTTAATGCTGCTGTCTGGGATCCACACAGCAATTTCTCTACCTTTTTTCTGGTCACTGTGTTGAAATTACAAATAAATTTAGGTAAAAAACAATAGCTACTAATTAAACAAACAAGACTATAAACTTAGATTAGAATGTAAACATGTCCTAAGCATGAATCTGAGATTCTTATATATTAGTCAGTGTGCATTCTATAACTGTTCTAAAAATTATAAGCTCAGTCTGAAATTCCCTTAACACAGACATAGTTTTTCGGGCTATACCTAAAACAAAAAGGAAATATAGAAAACATGATTGTGTATCATAAGGCAATTTAATCTCAAGGCAAAACAAATCAAAACAGTCAAAGGCTTAAAAACATCTCAGCTAGTGAAACGATTGCTATCTTGAGTAAGTAAGCAGCTGGTATTAACAATTTAGGACCAGAGAGTTACTCATCACAAAATAGGAGCACTGTAGAACTGAAGGGTAGGGAAACACAGGCCGTTTGGGTACAAGACTCACTATTAACGTTGCCCTTATCCTAGTCACATCACTTTTTTTCATGTAAGATAGTCACTAAATGTATTAGATAGACAAAGCTGGAAAATGTCCATTTTTTCTACTCATGAAGAGGGCTGGACTACAACATACAAGGCCCCTCAGAGACAGAGACTACATGTGGCTGCTGAAGTTCATTACTCTTACGCACCGTATTTACCCTCCCTTCCTCGGTCATGGGTACACCTTGCTTTTATGTCTGAACATGCCAGCTCGCTTTATATTTCTGGGAGCACGAAAGCAAAGGAAATAGAGGAAATGATGACGATGCAGCCAGAGGGATGTATAAACAGTGTCTCCCCTGTGGTGGAGAATGAAGATGAGAAGCCCAGGATGAGTCCGCATAGCTAGAGGGAGGCGGTGAAGAGCGATCTCAGCGATGGTCGGTGGCAGGCAGAGCAGCCAATGTACATGTAAAGACTGAGAAGTGTAGGCCGACTCAGAAGAGAAAGTCTGGCCTGCGGGAGCCCCCACCCACCGAGAGCAACAAGCCAGACGAGCTCAAGCACGAAGGAGTGTGGAGTGAGGTGCCTACAAGAACAGACTCGGGAAGGTCTCAAAGAAGGAAAGTTATAATGATTTGCAGAGGGAATAACAAAGCCTTAATAGAAATTATAATTATTTGACACTGAGGCATGGGAAAAGTCTACTGTTCCTTGCGGAACAGCCTTAAAAAGGCTGATATTGAGGAATGATAGTAAATGATTCAAAGGTAGAGACATCTAATTATCCACATGTAGAAACTTGGTGAGCTGAGGGATGTCTGGTTTAAACTGAGTTCATGTGAATTTGGTGTGTTTTAAATGTATTATAATTTTTAATATAATATTTAACATATTGTAATAATTATAAATATTATTTATAATTGGATAACTTACATTGGATTATTTACATTGGATAACTTTAATTCTAGAGATTTTTTTTACTTAAAAGATTTTAGCATATGCACCTAAAAGATTGTTACTTTCAAGCAAATATGTTTTCTCATAAACTTCTGTGGAAGACTTCAAGGATTGAAAACTGAAATGCCTCAGAGACTAAGTAGCCTGTACCAATGCATAAAGTGGATAAGGGTAAAATGTTGGGAATGGAGAAAAGATGGACAATGGAGAAGCCAAAGAACTTACATGTACGGCCCATGGACATGAACTAAGGTGGGGGAATGCTGGTGGGAGGAGGTGGTGCAGCCCAGAGGGGAATAAAGGGGAGAAAAAAATGAGACAACTGTAATAGCATAATCAATAGAATATATTTTTTAAAAAAGAGAAAAAGGACAATTAAACTGAGGAGTCCATTTCCTTCTTAAGGTACTCATAGTAATTGAAAACACTAGATTTCTACAACTGAATCAATGGCAACAATAAAAATCATGGTGCTGGCCAAACACAACTCAACAGCCTGCTTGGCTAGTGAACACCTCGTTCTGTGGCCCCAGCTCTGATCTCACTACCAGATGTAAAAACCTAATTTTATCAACTGACCTAGTTGATCAGTGACCCTAACTACCTTGTAGAGCAGGGCCGAGATAAATAGGTAACTTGAGATAAATAAGATAAACTTGAGCAGGAAGAAATAAAGTCAGAGCATGTTTCATGTCTCCAGGCAGTCCTGTTGAAATATTGGCTGAAATTACGAGCACATTTAGGAGAATTGGTGTATGACACATTCAAATGCAGAGTTGAGACTTCTCTTCTTTAGTCCCATTAAGAAATTAAAGAAAAGTGAACATGGTATCTCCGATTCCGTTAAGCATACCGTAGCTGTAACCTTTTCATTCTCATTTTACCCACTACTATTTCACAGTCCAATTATAGCAGAAATAGCCCTAAAGCCTAAATGACCTCTCATTGTAATAGAGCACATTTTTTTTCCATTTAACATATTACTTGGGAAAAAGAAAGACATAAATAAAATCTAGGTTGCAAAATACGACTTAAAAATTAAGTTGTGCACAAATGGAGTGCACATTATGCATCAAAGAGCAAAAGAAGGTCAAGTTTAGGGAAGAAAGTTCCAGAAAGCATGGCATGAGAAGCAGCAGCAGCAGAGATGATATCCTTTAATTTGATTTATGCCCTTTGACTTCTTAAATAAGCACCTGTGACAGCATCTCATGGCTCTGTTTAGGCTTCATGTGGCTGTTTAAGATTAGTTTACAGCAATGTCTCTAATACTTTAGGATGAACCATTTTTAATGAACTTCTACAAAGATGATTGCACTTTTTTTTTTACCCACATTGCAATATACAGCAGGGATTGCTTTTGTGTTTCACCATAACTTTAATGGGAAAACTCGTATGGCATACTACATACTATTGAATTCTAGGGTGTATGTACATCTTCTCAGGATTGAGAAGTCCTGAAATGTTTAGCAATATTTTCTTGACTACAGTATTGACATTGAAGTCTTAATAGACATGATACAATTTCATTGTAGCAAAGAGTCTCAAAGAGTCTCTCAACTGTGTCAAATCAGAAAGCATTGCATCATTTGCCATAGTGTACTGAGTGTAACTAGACCGATGCTAATAGAATTTTCCATTATCATAGAAATGTTCCAAATCTGCACTAATACAGTAGCCCTTAGCCACATGACACTACTGACACTCAAATGTGGCTAGGCAGACTGAGAAATGGAATTTTAAATTTTATTTAATTTTAACTAAACTTAAAGAGCCACAGGGGGCTGACCAGTGGCTTTTCCCATTTGGGAAAGCGCAGCACGAGACTGAAAGTGATGTGAGGGGAAAGCCCTTGTTTATCCCATTTATTTGTTGCATAAGCGCCTGGTTATATTATAGCAACAAATTATGAAAAAATTGTCACTCATCCTCATTATTCTCAAAATCACTGATCTTTCTATTGTACCATACAACAACATCTGGAATGAATACTGTATCAATTTTTCAGTACTGAATTTGTATCAGACTGAATTGATTTCACAGATCTTGATCACTTATTTAAAATTTCACATTGGGAGAGTTACTGAAACTTTCATAATCTTGCTTGGCTCATCTGTGAATTGGAAAGAGTAGTTTGGCTACTGCGGTGTCATTGTTGCTGCCTAAATGAGATCGCTTGTAGAGAGTTTACACCTTTCTGGTGCTCACTAAATTTAGCTGCTGTCGCTCCTGATACAGAACACTCTATTCTGCACACAAATGAATCCACAACAGAAATGAATTCATTATGAATTAAAAGCCAAGTAAATGGAAAATCACCGTAAAAGCTTCATGCAGATTTACAAAAACTAGAAAAGTTGTAAGGAGCCTTCTGACGTTTTGGGATTTACTTAGGGCCAGAGAAGTTGTTCAAACATTCAAAGGTGTAGCACTCAGAGCAAAAAATAATAATAAGCTATTTTTAAAATAAATTGCAATTTGTTTTGAGAGCTGTGTGAACAGCACTTGAAACAACCACAGCATAATTCACTCCTGAGAGCCAGCCTATATTTTCTGACACATAAAGCATTTTTAAATGCTGGGAGAAATCAAAGGGGAAACTAGAATTTTTGCAGATAACCTGTTTTCTGCAGCTGAATGTCTGTGGACAGAAAGTGAAGTGATTGATTCCCATCCATATTATAGGCATTCAGTCTCAGCTTTCCCGTTCCCTGCCACCTGCAGCCATACCACCGGAGAGGAGAAGAGCATTACAGAGCGGACCATGGTAACAAAGAGACCAGACCTCCGAAGAATTTCAGTGCATTAAGAGTGCTGAGAGGTAGTCAGTGGCGAATCCATGGAGAATCAGTTGTGTGGGGGCAGGGTGGTGGTGCTCTGACATGGTCTGTAGCTGTCCACTGTGTGCGCAAGCTCTGGGGTTTCCCAGGTAGTACAGGCCAAGGTCAGCCCCAACCCGTGTTTTACCTGAGGCCACCCTGCCTGAGCTATAAAGCAATCTGAGATGGCTTCTACGTGTGCTGGGCTTGGAGATACTTAGGCAAAGCCAAGCTGTGTATCTAGGCTGGATGCTGCTAATGCCAGGCCTAGGGCAACTTAGCAAGAAGTATGGGGGGTGAAGGCTCATTGAAGTTAATAACTTGTGTGGGTTGGAGTCTCTGGGGATTCCAGGGTGGGGCAGACAGTGTTAGCCAAGCTTATGAAGTCTCAAATACGGCACTCACCTGACAGCTTAGTGGCTCTGTGGAGGGAGGGTTCAGAGAAGGGACAATGGCCTTTGCCTGCCTTTTGTCTAGGAGAAGGCTGTTCCTCAGCTCCCAACTTGATGCCAGACACTTCAGTTTCTCCCTGTATGCCACTGGTGCCTTTCAAGCTGCTACGCCATTGCCAGAGCTCTGAGGAAGTGAGTCTGTGTAAGTCTATGTGTAGGTTCTTTAAGAGGAACTACTTGGAACTCCAGAATTTTCTTCTACTGACTCAATCCCTGCTGGATTTGCAGTCAAAAGTTATGGAGATTTTTCTTCTTGGCACTGGAACCCTGGTCTGGGCCACCTGGTGTGGCTGAGACTCCTTGATCCCAAGATAACCTCCCGAATTTTTATCCAATCCATGTGAATGTGAGACCAGCTCATTCTGCATCTCCTCCTCTCTTACCAGTCTGGATGGATATGGTTTCTTTAATTCTGTAACTGTCAGACTTCCATTAAACTCTATTTCTGATAGTTCTGAGTGATGGTTGTTCTATATATTAATTATAATTTTGATGTGGTTGTGCAAGGAGGCAAGTCGTGTTTACCTATGCCACTATCATCCAGAACACAAATTTTTTTGACCTGCCAACAGCAATCAAGTCTCAACTACAGGTGGAGGTTGCACTCAGCCCACACCAAGGACACACCTCGAGTTCCACTCAAGTGATAGGGGAGGCTGTGCCACTGGATCCTATAGGACACCTACTAAATTAAGCCACACCACCAACACAGGGAATCATAACAGCTCTACCCAATACATAGAAATAAACACAGGGAGGCTGCAAAAATAAGTAGATAAAGAAACATGGCTCAAACGAAAGAATAGATCAAAACTCCAGATAAAGAACTAAACAAAATGGAGGTGAGCAATTTGTCAGATGCAGAGTTCAAAACACTGGTTATAAGGATGCTCAAGGAACTTAGTGAGGACCTCAACAACATAAAAAAGATCCAGTTAGAAACAAAAGATACACTAATTAAAATAAAGAAAAACTTATAGGGAAACAACAGTACCATGAATGAAGCCAAAAATTAAATCAATTGGAATAAAAGGAAGCAAAAAAGAATCACACAGAACAACGAGAAGAAAAAAGAATCCAAAAAAAAAAAATGAAAATAGTGTAAGGAGCCTATAGGACAACTTCAAGAGGTCCAATATTCTCATCATAGGGGTGTGACAAAGAGAAGAGAAAGAGCAAGAAATTGAAAACTTAATTGAAAAAATAATGAAAGAAAACTTCCCTAATTTGGTGAAGGAAATTGACATACAAGAGCAGGAAGCACAGAGAGTCCCAAACAAGATGGATGCAAAGAGGCTCACTCCAAGACACATCATAATTAAAATGCTAAAGGTTAAAGATAAAGAGAGATTCTTAAAGGCAGCAAGAAAAAAGCAGTTAACTACCCATAGGGGAGTTCCCATAAGACTGTCAGATGATTTCTCAAAAGAAATTTTGCAGGTTAGAAGGGATTGGCAAGAAATATTCAAAGTAGTGAAAAGCAGGGCCCTACAGCCAAGATTTCTCTACCCAGCAAAGCTGTCATTAAGAATCAAAGGGCAGATAAAGAGCTTCTCAGATAAGAAAAAACTAAAGGACTTCATCCTCCTCAAACCATTATTATAGGAAATGTTACGGTGACTTATTTAAGAAAAGATCAAAACAATGAACAATAAAATGACAATAAATACATACCTATCAACAAACTAATCAAACAAGAAGAACAGAGACAGAATCATGGATACAGAGGGTGTTTTGATGGTTGCCAGATGGGAGAGGGTGTGTGGGAGAATGGGTGAAGAGGTGAGGGGATTAAGAAGTACAAATAGGTAGTTACAGAATAGCCATGGGGATATAAAGTACAGTATAGGAAATGAAGTAGCCAAAAACCTATGCATGACCCAGGAATGTGAACAATGGTGTGGGGATTGACTGAGGGAGTGTGGGCTGCTGGGTTGAGGAGGATCAAGGGGTAAAATTGGTACAACTATAATAGCATAATCAATGAAATATAATTTTAATAAAAGAATGATGGGAGCATACAGTTACTGAAAAGATGTGGCAGTATAACATCTATACTACTCAAGTCTCATTTTAAATATCTGACTTTATGTATGTACTCACACTTGTGAATGTGCTTCTAACATTTTTTATAGATATAAGATAAAATTAATTTCAAACCAGGGCTGGTAGGTTTCTTCCCTAATCAAGGCAACATGGTAGTGTGATTTCTAAACTTTTGAGCAAATATATATATATATATATTTATAAAAATATAAAACTGATAAAACTGATAAAATTTATAAAACTCATTTATAAAACTGATAAAATTTCCTTGGGCAATTCAGATCCTTATTTCAGGGGCATGACACATGTTATTGTTCATGGATGTCCATACGTGTGGATGTTAGGAGAGAGAGGCTCATTGACTGAAAGCACTTCTCTCCTAGGAATAATTCCAGAATTGCCATCCCTCTGTCCTACCTTAATTCGTCATCACCTGAATGTTTGGCCCAAAGCATCATGCCTCTGGTTATTTTTATGTTTAGTATTTATAAGTAGAATGTATGTATACATATATTCATATATCTCAAATAATACTGTTAATAAAATGGAAGACAGTCTTCTTAACAAAAATATTCACTGTCATAGTCTTGTTGACAGAATTATGTGCCGTATTGTCCTACATGTGAGTGCTTGGATTTTAGTTTTCTCTGCTGGAAATTAGAGAAGTTTTTCATCCTTGTTCTTGGAAAATAATATTTTTTGACCCAAAATTATAGTAGAAAAATGTTGAACCAATCACATTATCAATTGCTCCCAGTGCCTTGGTCCCCAGCTCTGCCCTGGGTAGTGGAGTTGGCATCAGTTTGCCAATTTGGGTCCCAGAACAACCACATTAGGGGGGTTTGTTTCATTCCCTTCCTGCCTCCAGCACCTGATGACCCTGGCAGTGCCTGACTTATAATAGAAATTAACAAATACTTATTAATGAATGACCAAAATAAGTAATGAATGAATATTTCTGCATGTCAGTGGTTCTCATAGTTGAGAGTTCCCACAATCACCCGGAAGGCTTGTTAAACCACAGACTGCTGATCCCTGAGCCCCACTTCCAGAGTTTTTAATTCAGTACATCTGGTGTGCAGCTCAAGAATTTGCATTTCTTTTTTTAAAAAACATTTTATTTATTTTTAGAGAGGGGGAGGGAGGGAGAAAGAGAGTGGGAGAAACACTGTGTGAGAGGTGTGGAAGGAACATCAACTGGTTGCCTCTTGCAGCCCCCCAACTGGGGACCTGGCCAGCAAGCCAGGTATGTGCCCTGACCAGGAATAGAGCCAGTGACCTTCCAGTTCACAGGCTGATGCTCAATCCACTCAACCACATCAGCCAGGGCAAGAATTTGCATTTCTAACAAACTCAAAATCTACAGCTTATGCTGCTAGTCCAAGAGCACAGTTTGAGAGCCACTGTTCTGTGCAATGCTGACTGGCCCATGGAAGGGTTAGTTCTTTATGTTTTTATCATACTAAAGTCGGCTGAGCTAAAGGCTCATCGCAGGTAGTAGGTAGTCTTCTCCCAGGTGTGACATTCGGTTGACCAACAGAATACTGAATTATGTGCAGAAGCAGAACAAATGTAGGTTGGCATGAACAGAAGGACAGGGTGAGACACAATTTCTTGTAACGAGGCTCAGTGGTGATCTGCTGAATAAAGAGCTGGGAAGAAAGTCAACAGGCATTGATTGAATGCCAGGATGTTCCAGTACTCTCAATAAACAGGCTCAACCTGTTCTGCTACAAATGTCATACATTTGTACTCCCCACACGTGTCAAGCACTTGTGCCCACTGCTACTTCTTCAGATGTGAGGAAGAATAGTATATTATTGCATACAAACTGATTTGACAAAGAAATCCTATTTGATAACAAGTTTTCAAAAGGAAGTTTGAAAACACCTGTTGAAATTAATCAGAACACTTGGCCCATGTCCCATAAATTCACAGGATACTACAGACAAGTGGAAATGGCAGAATTAAGTACTAGCTACTTCATGTGAGGAACGTTTTACGATGTAGTGAGCCTAATTGTCAATGACAATATGGCCTGATATTACTTCCGGAATAACAGCTAATAATTCAAGTGAAGTTTGGCAGTAAGTTTTAAGGCATTTTCCTCATATTTTGATATGGAAGAAATTTCTTTTTTTATTCTTGATACCCCTTTATTTATTCTTAGACACTACAATCATGTTATAATTATCTTCAATAATGGTAGAAACATGTTTAACTCATATCAGACCAGGATAATTTCATAGTCCAAGATTTCATTCCTGGTTGGAGCAAAGACCAGCCCGTACTTGTATTAAGAAGTTGTTGGACTATGCTGCTATAATTTTTGTCAGCTTTGTATTTGCCTAACTTTTCTTTTTCTTCTTTTGTTTGTAAAATGTCAGATTTTATATTTGGTCACTCAAAGTTTAACTAACAGGAGGAGGTAGAAAGCCTTCTTAATAATGGTTAGACTTTGGAATCTACCCCAGAAGAACATTCTCATCTACAAAATTGGATGTTTCAGTATATACCGAGCATGGTTATGCTTTAGAATCAACTGAGAAATACATTTTTTTTAATTTAAATTCTAGGTTCTCATTCCCAGACCTTCTGAATTAACATCTGCAGCAAGAGCAAGTCTCAGGAATCTGGAGTTTCTTTAAAGGGCCAAAGGGGTAATTCATTGCCCTGGACTACCCCTAGTGACCCTCCTCCCATGTGACAAACCATTTACTATGTCTGTAAGATTGTGCTGGACCTATAAAACTCACAGTTGTTGAATGTGCATTGCTTTCATTTTGATCTTTTCTCTCTAGCTATGTAAAGTGAGTGATAAAAATCTTAGAGTAGAGACTTCAGAACCTCATTCTGGAAGTGATAATTGAGCTGTGACATGAGACGGATAGTTTTTATAAACAAGAGATTAAGAAAAAGAGGATACTTTTTTAAAAAGCTAAAGAATAAGAACTGAACTAAAAAATCTATATGATTGCCAAAAAAGCTTCCTCTGCCCTGGCAGAGTGGTTCGGTCGGTAAGCGAGTAGCCCCATTCACCAAAAGGTTGTGGGTTTGATGTCAGGTCAAGGCAAATACCTAGGTTGCAGGTTTGATCCCAGGTCAGAGCACATATGGAAGGCAACTGATTGATGTTTCTCTCTATCTCCCTCTCTCCTCTCTCTAAATCAATTTAAAAAACAACATCCTCTCAGGGGAAGACTTAAAAAAGGCTCCCCTGTTAATACCAGAATGAAATCAAGGAGTATAAATTGAGAGAAGCCCTTTGAATTTGATAAGACAATAGGAAAGAACATAATTATAAGGTGAGTCACATTACTTCCTAGAAGACTTTTCTCATCAAACTATTATCAGAATTCAAAGAAGGGTAGGAAGCACACAATTAGCAGGATTTTGGATCCACGGCTGCTCTATCAGTGGCCAGAGAGATAGGTGGGTTCCTCCTTGGCTGTGTTTATTAAAGGATAAACGCAGAGGATCATGACCAAGTGTTCAGGCTGTTGTCACATTCCACTGAACGGAACAGCAAATGGATTAATTTGTTCAATAAATATTTATTTAGCACATTGCTATATGCCAGGAACCAGAGATAAAGCAATGAAAAAGAAATAGAATCACAACAGTTCCAGTGTGGAAAGGACTGTTGAGATAATACAGTCCAGGGCAGGGCTTATCAGCCCTTAACGTGCACCTACAAAACACCTGGTAACCTCAGTAAAATGCAGATCCTATTTCAGCAGTTCTGGAGCAGGGTCAAGAATTCTGCATTTCTAGCATGTTCCCAAGTAGTGCCTCTGCTGCTGGGAGACAGATCGTATTTTGAGCAGCAAGGACAAAGAGAGCCAACAAATTGATGTCTGGATTTGCATCGCCTGAATTACTTTTACATAGGCAGATTTGGGAGTCCCATTGCTATCTATTTGGATTCAGAAACTGTCTTCTCAACTCCATGGGTAATTCTAAGGCTTACTCGGGTCGGAATTAATACTTTTACCCGACCATCCCACTTTGCAGAGGAGAAAATTAGGTTTCAGCAAATAAAGAGGTTTAATCATTAGTGAACACCTAAATCAAGGTTCAGGTCTGTTGATTACTGCTGGGATTGCTGAGGGTGTCTATAAAAATGCCGTCACCTTCCCCACACCCATTTCTGAAGAAAATGTAAACCAAGGCATAGAATAATGACCTCAATTACAGATAAAGGCTAAGTTAGATAAAATAGCATACTTAAAGCACCAGATGGACCAATTTAACCCAGACTCAGGCAAGCTCACGCAGCCAGTTGTAAGTACAGAGAAACAGGACCATAGCCAAACTCCAGGAGGGATGGGCGGGCACCCTGGAGGACAGTGTAGAGAATGCGTGCTCTCTGTGGGCAGTTAGTTTCCAAAAGTAAAAAGGAAGAAAATACACTAAGCCTTCCTAGGTTTTCCTTCAAAATTAACCAAACGAGATTTTGCCACTTCTGGAGAGGCATAAGTGAAGGGGAAGAGAAGCCTGAAGAATCCCAACTGAACCTGGAAGGAAGGATCAGACATGGGGAAGAACCATTCTCAGCAGCATCAATGAGTCTTGTTGTCTTCCTACCACCACATGGCACAGCTACCTGCAACAGGCCAGGCACTAAAATCAAGAATGATGATAAGGTGAGGCGAGACTTGTGAATTTTACATACTAGCTATGATTTAGGGCAGTGTTTTTTCCAATATTATTCTGCATATAAATTACGTGGGAATCTTCTAGAACACAGATTCTGATTCAGTAGGTCTGGAATGGGCTTAAGATTCCAGATTGCTAAAAAGTTTCCAAGGGAGACCGGGCCAGGTGGCTCAGTTGGTTGGAGCACCATCTTGTACACCAAAAGTTTCTGTTCGATTCTCGGTCAGGACACATACCTAGGTTGTATGTTTGATTCCCAGTCAGGGTATACAGGGGAGGCAACCAATATCTGTTTCTCTCTCTTATCTATGTCTGTCTCTCTCTACTCTCTCTCTCTCCCCCTTCCTCTCTGTCTAAAATGGATAAAAAATATATCCTCAAGTGAGGATTTAATTTTAAAAAAAAGTCTTCCAGGGAATGCTGATAAATATACTTGTTTTTTGAGTAGCAATGGAAGGAGATTCATTTTCACTCAATTCTGTCTCTGCTTCAGATTCAAAAAGCAAGAATATTAGTAGATTGTTCTTATTTTTTGATTTACCATGGGCTGGCTATTTAAAGTGTATTGCTACCAGTATATGATATTTAGAGGTAAAGAACCTTGTTGATGATAAGCAAAGCTAATCAGTCAAGTCTTTTACCCTTTCTGTGTTACCAATAAAGACATTGAGGGACATAGGGGAACATTTGCTAGTCCAAACTCACACTAGTAGTTGATGTGAAAATCTGTAATAAAACCACTTCTTTCTGACTCTGAGACCAGTGTGCTTTTCACTTAACTGTGTCATTTGTAGACAGACTGTGACCTTTGTTTCCCCATATACTCCACGATGCTGTACTGATCAGATTATGTCTGTTTATCGCACTGGGATGTCTGTGGAATGGTGATGTCATTCTAAATACCTCTCAGATATTACTGTCACTCAATTTATCACAATATCTCCTTATCGCTCTACAGGTCAAGTTTCCAGTTTCTTTCTTAGCATAATACCCTTTAGGTCCATCCAAACTGTCTCAGATGGTAAGATTTCACTCATTTTTATGACCAAGTAATAGTCAACCATATATATGTACCACTAGTTTTTTATCCACTCATCTATTGATGGATACTTGGGTTGCTTCCATATATCTTGGTGATTATAAATAATGTTGCAATGAACATACGGTTACATGTATTCTTTCAAATTACTGTTTTGGGTACACACACACACACACCCATAAGTGGAATCACTGGGTTGCAAGGCAGTTCCATTTGGATCCTCCATAGTGCTTTCCACAGAGGCAGCACGAGCCCGCATTCCCACCAACAGTGCACAAGGGTTCCCTTTTTCTACACCCTCACCAGCCCTCACTGTCGTTGATTTACTGATGATGGCCATTTTGACATGTGTGAGGTGCTATCTCATTGTGATTTTAATTTGCATTTCTCTGATGATTATTAGTAACATTGAGTATCCTATATCTACTGGCCATCCATAGGTCCTCTTTGGAGAAAAGACTATTCAGGTCCTCTGTCCATTTTTAATTGGACTTCTTTGTTGTTGTTGCTGTTGAGTGACTTATAATTTTTAAGAACGTAGTTTTTGCTGTAAGAATATTTAACCTTTCTTTCTTCTTTGGAACACTTCTGGGAGTTTGCCTAGCTTTGTTGCCAGTTTGCAAACTCCAAGACCATGAATAAACCTTTATTATTGATTTCTAGCCCAAACCTCCAGACCCATTGACTTCATTTGAGAAAACTAATCTCTGATAAATTACTAGCAGAAATCAATGCCCACTAGTCAAAGACCACTAGGAACTCTGACCCCTGGAAGTCAACCAAGTTGCTTTCATCACTGTGCATTGCATTACTGGAGAATACACACTGTGGTGATCTTTGGCTGCTGGGCTTTAGCACTGATGTCTGGAATAGTTCTTAGACAGCAGTTAACTGCATGCCAATAGGCCTGTAAAGGTTATCCTTTATCAATAATTGGAACATTTGGGGTAGCAGCAGTTTTTCACAGAGGTCTTTACAACCAAATAAGTAGTCACTTATCTAATCTGTTTCTATATAGATAACCATACATTAAAATTTGTCTCTCTGAAGAAAAGGACAGGAAACTTAAGGGAAAGATACATAAGTGTTCACTTGATTTCTGTTATAATCAGATTTCGAACACCCTGTACATAGATAAAGAAGAGTTTGGTTAAATGTGTGTACCATGGAACTATTGATTACATTTAAATATTCTGTATCTCCTATTGTTGAAATGTTAACTTTATACTAAATACCCATAGACTAAAGGAATTTCCTGCATTATTTTTCAGAAGTTAATGAACAGGAAACCAAATTGCAAAATTAAGAAATTCAATCAAGAATAATTCAATGGAAGAGGTATCTATTTATATAACATTTATATAAAGATATAATTTGCTTCTATGATTTGAAACCAGCTTTATAAATTTTTTTAAAGATTTTATTTATTTTATCTTTAGAGGGGAAGGAGAGAGGGAGAGAAATATCAATGTGTGGTTGCCTCTCATGCTGGGAACTGGCCTGCAACCCAGGCATGTGCCCTGACTAGGAATTGAACCGTGAGCCTTTGGTTCACAAGCCCACGCTCAATCCACTGAGCTACACCAGCCAGGGCAGCTTCATAAAATTTTAACTAAAGGTTAAGCTTTTGGAGTAACAGCCTTCAAAATAGCTATCACTGAGCTCATGTCTCACTGAAAGTTTAGGTTACATTTCAAATTTATGATTTATAATATGTAAGGTGTTGGGTAAAGGTAATTATTAACTGTATCTCATCTATGTAAAGGTACTTCCTTATTACTATTTCATCTATCTATATTCAATTTGTATAAAAAATGAACATTTTCAGGACGTTATCAAAGGCAAATGACTGCAGGTCTATTTCTGGCTGATACTGTCAGCTGGTTCTCAGCTTGTTAAAGGTCAGGTTTTCAAATATTCACCATTCTAAATTGAAATAAGTAACTGATTCTTTTGCATAGATTTAGTAAATGGTCTTGCTTTCAGAGTGTAAGTTCCTTAAATTTTACTATTCTCATAAACATCTTTATATTCCTAAATGCCCCAGCATCCTTTTGAAAAAAATCACAAATATTATGTTAGGGAATAGAGGGAGTCAGGTGGAAAAAAGAAATATTGTCTTGAAACAAACTTCCAATCCATCAAATATCAACTGAAGTAGAGTCTTTGACCTTACAGCCCACGGCCACATAACTCCATCTTACCACTGTGGTAATCTAGAACTTCTTTCCCAAAAGACCCTACTCTTCTTGGCTTCATATAGTACTTTAGTCCTGCCTTTGTTGCCAATTCTTCACACATTTCCTCAGCTCATTTCTTTTCCAGGTATGAATTTAGCTTTTCTTCTCCATCACATGTTCATTATTGGAATATCTCTCATTTCAGCAAAGATATTACCATTTATAATATCAAGACAAAAAGACAAAATAAATACCAATAATGAAAATTGATTGTATTAAGATATATTTGTATGATGAAACATTATGGTGCCGTAAATCATATTTTTTCTTTAAATTTTTATGCTTTATCCACTGTTTTCTTTTACTTTTTGCTTTGAAATAATATTAGACTTATTTTTAAAAGCTACAAGAAAATTTTGTGGAGATCTTTAAAAAAATCTCTTTTTTAAAGATTCTTTATTTATTTTTAGAGAAGGGAAGGGAGGAAGAAAGAGAGCGAGAGATACACCAATGTGTGGTTGCCTCCCCTGTGCCCCCCACAGAAGACCTGGCCCGAAATCCAGGCATGTGTCCTAGATGGGGAAATGAACCAGCGACCCTTTGGTTCACAGGCCAGTAACACTCAATCCACTGAGCCACACCAGCCAGGGTAGTTTCTGTATGTAT
Organism: Anoura caudifer; assembly: GCA_004027475.1. Lineage (NCBI taxonomy): Eukaryota > Metazoa > Chordata > Mammalia > Chiroptera > Phyllostomidae > Anoura > Anoura caudifer. The sequence goes on along the minus strand of PVKU01005731.1, from coordinate 44,964 downwards.
ATACTCCTCACTCAACAATAGTTATCTCTGCATTAAAAGAACATTCTGTTTAGTTACTTTAGAAAATATCTGTATGCCTTTCCCAAATTCTATCTAATAAACACATTGTTTTCATAATAAGAATCAGAAAAACATCCGTGACTGGAGTGCTGTCTTTTCTGTAGTATTTCCTGATCCCTATGGCCAGAGCTTCTCTCCTCTATTTCTTTGCATCTCGTGTACGGTCTGTACTATATAGTTCCTGTACTACAGTTATTTGTATCTCTCTTTCCTAGAATATCATCTCTTTGAGGGCAGACAACATGGCTCATTCAATGTTAGATTGTCTAGAGCATGTTACCAAGTGCCTGTACATAGACTGCATCAAGAAGTATTCACTGACTAAATTATTTACTTACATTATTTTCTTACATAATTTCCATTTGGAACATCTCTTCTGGTATCCCACCACTTTAAGAAAAATACCTGTGTGTTGGCATCGGTGGTGTAGTGGTGAGCAGAGCTGCCTTAAAGAAAAACAACTGTAAAAGTTCCCCTTTCATCATTACATATGTACATTTAATATGCTCATTTTTCTCTAAGCCAGTGAAAATCTTAAAGGGATAAAAATAAAAACACAAACACCTGTCAGTTAACTGTTTTCTCCCGCTACATGAGAATACAGGCTAAACTAAAGAACTGTGTGACTGTTAGCTTGAGTAGAAAAGATTAAGTCACCATCAGCTTCTCCAATTCTTCGCAGCACCCTCCCTCCCAACTGACTTTATTCTATCTCAATGCAGTCCAGACTGCAGAGCTTAGACCTGGACTAGATTTAAAACATATAATTCTATCATGAAATAGATTTTTGAATTAGATTTCAATGTAATAGCAACCTAAGTCACCGGGAATTTTACCTATCAAAGTAATTTAAACCTCAGTTTTAAAAACCACCAAAAACTTACAGAAAAACACCCTTCAGTTATATTTAAAACCTTAGTCCTTCATATTAGGTTTTTGGTTTCTTTTTAATAAACCCACTGACCAAACTTTAGGCATTTGTGTCATTGGACCAGAGAGTAATGGAAACCAGACTTAAGACATTACCTACCGAGTACCTACTACTTCTGCATATTAATAACTTCACATACAGAATCATATTTAATTCATATAAAATTCATGCGAAGCTGGGCTTATTGTACCCATTTACAGATAAGGAAACTAAGGCTTATGCAAGTTAACTGTGAGTAAAATCATAAAATGTGAAACTGTGTATTCACTACATTCATAATTAGACATAAAGATAGACAGATGATAGATAGATAGATAGATAGATAGATAGATAGATAGATAGATAGATGATAGATGTATAGGGAAAAAGTGTAGATGAAAAGTCCTCAGAATGAAGGTTAAGGGTTGGTTAGTGAGGATGTGGAGAGAAGGATCCCTTATGCACTGTTGGTGGGACTAAAATTGCAGCAGCCACTATGGAAAACAGCATGAAGATTCCTCAAAAGACTAAAAATAGATTGACCATATGACTCTGCAATCTCACTTTTGGATATCTATCCAAACAAATCAAGAACACTAATTAAATCAAGAACACTAATATCAGGATGGTAATTTTGTGACGTGATGGAGATGCTAGCTAATGCTAGAGTGGTAATTATTTTGTAATGTATAACTATATCAAATCAACACATTGTACACCTTAACCTTACATATTTTAATTACATCTAAATAAATCTAGAAAACAAATCTGCCTGCCTCTGAAACCCAAGTTCTTATTTTTCTATAATATGGTTTCTAAATAATGTCATGTATCCTTCTAACTATGGTGTTATGTGCAAAATGCTAACATTAAAGTTCATTTGCTTCTTTAGGAATTATGATGGATGATAGTGCTATGGTTGCCAATTCAAATGCCATGTGGCCAGGCAGGGAAGTGAGTAAAGTAGGCCTCAGTGCAGGGCTGCAGGGAGTGGTGGGGATGGTTGGCAATTGGAAAGCACGTGCCAGGTCTTGAGGGAGAATCCTCAGCGCAGTCTGGGGCTATTATCACAACGTCTGGAATTATGGACTCAAATTGCCTCACCTTCTGACTTTCCAACAGAAGCCAGAATTGAGATTCTTATGGTAAAAATGTTATTTGTCAATTTTGAAAGTTAATTCATAATATTTTAATGGACTACATAAATCAAAATTGTGTTTGTTGGTCACATCTGTAAATAATATGTAAAAAAATGCCATGATCTCAATCATTATAAAATTCAATTGTTTTATATGAAAAGATTACTAAGCTTAGCTGTCAAGCCCTTATTAATTTAGCATAGTATTTTTATTTTGATCATAAAGAAGCCTAGATGACTGGAATTTCTTGTTCTGAAATGTTTGATAAGGTTGGCTTTATCTCCTTGTCAGTGGATTGTGTAATACCAAGATTACTCATAAAATCCAACCAGTCATGGTCCCCCTTGGCTTTGGTGTTCTTTCTTCTCAGTTTATGAACACTAGAAGTTATTTAATTGTACTACTCACATTGGCTCTGTTCTACACTATTTCTACTACACAAAGGATTAGCCTTTTCCCTACTTTCCACCCAGACATCCCAACTCATTGCTCTTGTACACAAATATGTATTCCAAATACTAAACACAAACTATTAACTTGAAGGTTAAAGAGACAAATGAGAGATTTATAAAGTAACAATACAAACTATTTGAAGTACTTGGTATTCTTGGTTTTAAAAGGCTTTGGCCCCATACTGCTGGGCATTTTTCCCTAGTGGTTTCATCCTGAGCAATTCTGCTGGCCCAGCTATATCACCAGATCTGGCCATCGTTTCTTCCCTTCTCTGTTTATCACCTCTCTGTTTTTTCCCTTTCTCTAAAAACCAGAAACTAATTTAATGCTATGCGAACATTAAATAGTGTTCCCTAACTTCCTTTTTATTTGAGCACAGGAGTTGACCATGCTCTCAGGCTCTGTCTTATAAGGCTTAGCAAGGTATATTCCTAAATAAAGGGAGGGCTCTCTCTAATCAGGAATTCTGGTGCCAAGGATAAATCACCTCCTTCCTTCCACCTGTGAAGGTTTAACAAATGCATTTCATTGGGTCTTTTTGATTGGTTTATTTTTAGATTTTTAACATATTTTATTTTCACATATTAATTTATTGAAAAGCAGAAAAGAAGATTCCCAAGATCACTAAAAAGAAACTAATCCTTTTTCCTCATATTGGATTTATTTTTAAAAATTATTTTTTTATTTTGGAATATCTTTTATTAAGGGAAAACTTGCATAGATATTTGAGTTCATGTATACCTTTTGACTACCTTCCCCTAATGTTAACATGTTACTTATCAAAACTAGGAAAGTAACATTGTTCCAATACTATTAACTCAAATACAAACTTTAACTTTGATTTTTTCACTAATGTCTTTTATATGTTCTAGGACCCAGTTCAAGATATCACACAGCTTTTCTAGAGTTATTTTTAAGAAAGCAGCTGATTTCTATCTATATCAGCATAACCTTCATAAAATGAAGTTCACCATTATTTCTGCTTTATGGCTGAAATGACTGCCACCATCATTAATGGGCAGCATTTGCAACAGTAGTGTGGGTTCCTATCTTGAAATAATGATCCTCCCTTCTTCCAGGTGCAATGATTCTGGACAGGCAACATTGTCCTCCCTCTGAGCAAAGCATTTCTCTGAGCCACACACCAGCTCAGAAAGATAGGAGCTTTGCAGTAAAGGAGTTTGAATTATGTAGCATAATTTTGAAGATAAATGATATATGGGACATTATTCTAGAAGGAAGCCATAGTAACTTGACTAAAAAAAAAAAATCCCACACATTTTCTGTTAGTGAAGTAAGCCAGTCAGAGATAGACAAGTATCATATGATTCTACTTATACATGGAATCTAATAAGCAAAATAATCTAACAAAATAGAAACAGACTCATAGAGACAGAGAACAGACTACAATATTTTCTAATTTAATAAAATCCTGACTATTTCTCAGCTTAATCCATATAGAATCAACTCATTCCTTTTAATAGATGCATAATGTTATATAAAATAACCATCTCAGAATTTGATCCACCATCGATAGACATTTGGGTTGTTTCCAGAATTTTGTTATTATACAGTAGATTAAATTTTGAAAGGAAGAGATGGAAACAGAGTCAAAGAGGACTTCTGGCCAACATGGAGGCACAGGTAGAAATGCTTTGCTTCCTCACACCACCAAAAGAAGGATAACAACCAATTTAAAAACAAAAATCAACCAGAACTGCCAGAAAATCAAACTTCATGGAAATCTGACAACCAAGGAGTTAAAGAAGAAACATTCATCCAGACCTGTAGCAGGAGAAGAGATGGGAAGCCGGGATGGAGAGGATACGAGTCAAGGCAGCAGGCCAGACTGGTGAGGCGGTGGCTGGTGGACCAGGCAGTCCCACATTCAAGTGCAGAGGAGAACAAGACAGACTGCACAAACCCAGGGTTCCAGTGCAGGAAACTAAAGCCTCAAAACCTCTGGCTGTAAAAATCTGCAGAGGTTGCCATGATGGGAAAAACTCCCAGTCTCACTTGAGAATTCATTGGAAAGTGAGGCTAGGACTGAGCCAGTGAGCACATTGTTCTCTCTTTGACCTCTCCCCTCCCCCAGAGACAGCACCACAGCAAAGCAAAGAGGGTTGCCCTGCCCTGGCAAATACCTAAGGCTCTGCCCCTTACAATGTAACAGGTGTGCTGAGACAAAGAAATACGGCCCAAAGAGCAAATCAAAACTCTAGAAAAGAACTAAGGGATGAGGAGATAGACAACCTATCAGATGTAGAGTTCAAAACACTGTCATTAGGGTGCTCGCAGAAATGATTGAGTTCAGTCACAAAATGAAGGAAGAAATGAAGTCTATACAAAGTAAAATAGAGGAAAATATACAGGGAACCAAGAGTGATGGGAAGGAAACTGGGACTCAAACCAACAATTTGGAACAAAAAGAAGAAATAAGCATCCAGCTGGAACAGAATGAAGAAATAAAAATTCAAAAAAAAAAAAAAATGAGGACAGGCCGAGGAACCTCTGGGACAACTTTAAATATTCCAACATCTGAATGATAGGGGTGCCATATGGAGAAGAGAAAGAGCAAGAAATTTAAAACCTATTTGAAAAAAATAATGAAGGAAAATTTCCCCAATCTGGTGAAGAAACTAGATATGCAAACCCAGGACACTGAGAGAGTCCTTAAGAAGTTGGATCCAAGATGAAACACACCAAGACACATCATCATTGAGTTACCCAAGATTAAAGATAAGGAGAGAATCTTAAAAGCAGCAAGAAAAAAGGGGAGAGTTACCTACAAAGGAGTTCCCATAACACTATCAGCTGATTTCTCAAAAGAAACCTTACAGGCAAAAAGGGGCTGGAAAGAAGTATTCAAAGTTATTAAAGGCAAGGACATACATCCAAGATTGCTCTATCCAGCAAAGCCATCATTTAGAATGGAAGGGCAGATAAAGTGCTTTCCAGATAAGGTATAGTTAAAGGAGTTCATCATCACCCAGCCATTATTATATGAAATGTTGAAGGGACTTATCTAAGAAAAAGAAGATCAAAACCTATAAACAGTAGCCCTGCCTGGTGTGGTTCAGTGGACTGAGTGCTGGCCTGGGAACCAATGGATCACCATTTCAATTACCAGTCGGGGCACATGCCTGGATTGTGGGCCAAGTCCCCACTGGGTAAGCTCAAGAGGCAACCGCACGTTGATGTTTTTCTCCCTCTCTTTATCCCTCCCCTTCCCTCTCTAAAAATAAAAATAAATAAAATCTTAAAAAAAATTTAAACTTGAGGTGGTGAACACATAATATAATATACAGATGATGTATTATAGACTTGTATGCCTAAAACTTATGTAATTTTATTAACCAATGTCATCCCAATAAATTCAATAAAAAAAACATTTTAAGATTTTGTCTTATGCTTTCTGACTACTGGTATTTAGCATATTGCTTAGCAAATATATATTATTAGGGCAATATATCATCCTAAACCATTTATATTATGTTTGGTGTCCTTATCAGGTTAACCAGAATTTTGCAGAAAACCAAGCAAAACCAAACAAGAAGTTGCTTCCAAAGCCTTGAAAACCAACCAAAGACAAAAGCCAGTTTTGTGGTTAGAAACATTTGGAAAGAATTTGGTTAAAACAAAGGCCTAGTCAAAGATTTAATATACTAATGTGCACCACGTGCCTGAAAAAGAAATATGACTTGCAGTGTTTCCCAAGCTTAAATGTACCAGAGAATCATTTTTTAAGAGCATATTAACTTCTCAAATATAATAAAGCTTTAGAAGTGTTGGGTGGTATATGTTCTTATCAACTCGAAACTGAATAGTTTAGACATTTTATTTATCTGTTTATAATTTTATTTTTACTGTTTATGCTGTTCCAAGTGTTCCCACTTTTTCTCCCTTTCTCCCCCTTCACCCAGACTTCCCTCCCTCTCCCTGTGCCAATTCTCGTACAAGTCTTTCTTTTCGTTCAAACTTTCACTCTCACAGTCATCCTCACAGAGGATCCACCAGTTCCTACTTCCAAAGACATGTCTCCTATGCCCTTCCACTTCTAGAAAGCACTAGTTAGAAGAAAGAAAGAACCCTTTTATTCTATGCCTGAATTTGCCTACTACTAATGTTCCTGAATCAGTCCAAAGTTACTTCTCCAAGGTCACACAGGACATTCTGTGGGATAGTACTTCACGTAGCAATCTGAAGCTTGATTTGAGGTCTGCGCTTCTGAATCACCAGTTTATGTCAAGGACATTGTTTATAATAATCTCTTCCTGGGCTTCTAGCATAATCTCTAGTGGTACTGAATATGGCCTTAGTCACACTCTTGCTTTTTCAGATGACTTTTTCCAGAGGGTGGAGCAATGAGGTAAGGAGGACGCCCTATGCATGAGAATGTAGGCAGGTAGAGCCGGTTTGACAGCTGTCTTACTCATTCTGAGTTGTGGAAAGGAAATTCCTGCCCTGCCCATGACTGAGGGAATCAGAGATTTGAGAAGATGGTTTAGAAAGGCTACATTGTCTTTGAAAAAAGTCCCCTGTTATTCATGAACAGTAAACCCATAGCAAATGCTGATACAGTCATCTCTGACAGAGGATCCTATCGGGTGATCTAAGAACTGTGACAACCAACATTTTGAGAACATCTTTAAACAAAAAGAAAGATAATTCCCTTACTTGCCACAGACTTTGAATGACCTCTAAGGTTGAAATATATGCATAACACATCCATATATATGTTTGTGTGTCTATATATACACATATTTTGCTTTGTAAACAGTAGAGTTTTATAAAAGTATAAAGTTACGTGCCTTCAAAGATCTCACTCAAATAAAGACATTTATTCAATCAAAGCATCTTTTAAAAATTTTAACAATGTATACATTCACAAAATGGTCTGTTGATTAAGATCCCAATGATTACAGTATGCCTACTACAGAATTTATAGACATCTATAACAGTTTTTAGATTGTTACATATATTGATTTTTCAAGAAATGCAATTAGTGCAAATGCATGATGTAGAAATCCCCAGTACAGCAAGAAAAATATATGCCAAGTATGTAAATGATTATTCTCACTATGACATAAGAATAATAATCTTTTCATGGTAAAAGATAGATTTTATAAGGCCAAGGGTCCCTGAAGTTCTTCCAGGAAGTTTCAAAGTAAAACCTGGCTACTCTTTCCAAAAAATAAATGCAACAGCAGAAATCTCTATTTAGCCTTTAAACAAAAACTATGAAAATCCATTTTTATTTATTGTGCCTTAAGTACATGACTTGCTACAAATAAAAATAAAAATTTTAGAAACTAGTTTATGCCATTGACACAAAGTTGGTTTTTACCTGCCTGTGAATGCCTAGGATAAGAAATTTCATCATGAAGTATACATTACATCACAAAATTAACAATTATTTATAATTTGTACATTAACTAAAGTGCTCTGTCTAATCAGGGGAGCAAAACTTTTTTTCTGCAAATAATCTATGGAAATAATACATAAGCACATAGAGTTTTGAGATAGATGAAGAACATTTTTCTACATTTTATGGATCAAAATGTAAAGGCCATTACATATGTACACAAACACAGGCCCATGCATTAATTTGGGGTATATGGATATTGCATGACTGTGCATACACATATATGTCCACCATGAGCCAAATTTCAATAATGTTTCTAGCAACACCATACTCTGAAGTCCCAAATGCCAGAGAGAAAATAAAACTTAATACAAAAACCACTTTTCCTTTTTCAGAAATAAATTCTGAAATGGAAAACAATCCCGACAGTCCTCTCTGCAATGTGTACCAGTTTCTCAAAGGCTCAGAGTCCAGAACCTCTTCAGTTGCTCCCCAACATCACAGACCATAGAGGCTTTCTGTCCCTCTCTTCAGGAAGCCTGAGCATCCTCAGTGTTTGGCTTAAAAACTGCTTCCCAAGATAAGATATGGCCACGCGTGCCAGGTTCATTCTGCTGCCCGCTCTGCACCTGCTGCAGCCCGATAGGTTGGCACTTTGTGGCACCGCCCGCATGGAGACCGCTGCCCGCCGCTGCGCTCTGAAGGAGAAGGCAGAGCTGAGTGCAAATATCACCCACGGCACCACACAGGCACCAAGTCCTAACCAGAAGATTCCGGATTTGGCCTCCAAAGCAGCTTTATTTTCATGAAGGGATGCCTTCCAGGACTCAAACATCCAATGGCTTTTACCATTTTTTCAATATGATTTCACCATTAATTTACTAGTCACACTCCGGACTGCCCCCAGTCACGTTACAACAAGATAATTGTCACCCTACAGGCAATACAGCTGCTGTTGAACAATTCATAGAGAAGACAGTCTACAACTACACTGCCTTTTCCTTATAAATGATTTTAATCATGGAGTAAGGTATTTGTGTGTGTATGTTTTTGCTGTATTTTTGCTTTTTTAATTTATTTTTTCTTTATCAAAATAAAGTTTCAAGGACCATAAGATTCTATTATAGTGCTGGAATGATCAAATATAATTCTATACAAATATAAAAAATTGAGGAAAAATGAAAAACTGATGCCACTGGGTGTCTGATTTTGGAACTTTTGGGTCCATTAGCCGCTTCCTCTTCTGTAGCAAACCATGCACTCACCTCAGTGTCATCGTTGCTGTCTTGCTGCAACATAGTGGCCCTGTGCCAACTCTGAAATGCAGGGAGCAGCAAACATGGGTTTACAGTGCTTTGTGTGGAATATAATAGAGTAATTAATAATGAATAATATAAAAACAAACTCTGTTTTGCATACTCACAACTGTAAACCTACTTTTGCCAAACCATGGTTTACATATATATATATATTTTTTTTAATGGCATGCATGATAGTATTTCAAAAATTTACTAATAATATTTTAATATAATTAAATATACAAAGAATTTTCTTTGAAAGTTAAAATAGTATTATTCAATGTTAACATTACTTTGTGAAATGACAAAATTATAAATTAGAAAAAAGTACATGTGTATAGATATATATGTCATATATTATAAGCAGATGTGTTTTATAGTACTATTTATTCATAACCTTAACATTTTAAAAACATTTATAAATAAGTAAGAAAGAGAAAATCCAGAACTACACTATCCTCATTGTTTTTAAATCTTTGCCCATTTGCTCCTTAGTCTATAGCAATGGGATCTTCATCCTCAGCATTTCACTAAATCCATTCTCTCTGAAATACCAATGGCCCCTAATGGTCAAATCCAATAACCTCTTTTCACTTTTACCCAGATTTCAGAGCAGCTGACATTCATTCTATGGAAAATATTTCCTCTTCTGTTGTCCACACAACCATTTTCACCAAGTATTCTGTTCAATCTGCCTGTGGGATTCTCGGAGACACTGCCTATGTTAGCCTTGCAGCTTTTAACTTGGGGATCCTTCAGGGCTTCCCCCACCTCTGTTCATAATACAGCCTTTAGAAATGACCTCATCTCTGCCTATTAGTTATAAGTACTCAACTGCAGGAGAAAAAAACCCCACAAGACTCTACAGCACTTTGATTAAATAGGAGTTTACTTCTTCCAATGCAACAAGAGTAATTCAGATTGGTAGGGCTGATATTTAGGGATTTGAGGTGTCAAGAAAAATTCCTCTGCCTTTTCTAATGTCAGACACTATGGCTGGTTCAGCTCAGCCATCGTTTCCAGAGTCCAGACCAGAAGATAAACTGGAAAAGAGGGCAGAGCCTTAATTATGAGAGCAAGGACTTTCCTATAAATCCCCATTACACTTCACCTTATGTCTCATTGGTCGTAATCATGTTATGAGTCACACGAATTTGCAAAGGACTCTGGGAAAGTGTCATTGGAAAAAGTGTAAAATGAGTATTGAGTGAATCAGCTTACAATATATTTAATAACTTCATCATCCTTAAGGCCCCAACAGAAATGACACATGCTATGTAAAACATTACCTGAGTCCTTATGTGTAAAAATGTAGCACCTTGCATATAGGTCTTTTAGAGCATCTGCCACCTTACACTGAAGTTTTTGTTTAGGTGTCTAATATCGTGGTCCTTACCCTCAACTCTCCAATTACATTATGAACTTCTTGATTGCAACCAGTAATAAATCCATCAGTGGATTTGTAACCTGTCAGTGTCCAGCACATATATATATATGAACATATGTTATATATATATATATGTACATATGTTAAATATTCAAAGTAAAATTGAACACCATACTGTAACTATCTGAATCCTGTTGTAGCTATTGATCTGCATTACTATATCGATTACTCAGATCTAGACAATATTTTAACTGAAACTGAAGCAATATGCCAAACACTCAATACTGGAGTCTATTGCTGGCCCTTCTGAGCTCTCCGGTCACTGCCAGTGTGATATCTCAGCAAGATGTACTCACATGTGTTTTTTTCTGTTCATTTCATGTTGCCCTTCTCTTTTTCTGTTCTCATTGCAGTTGCTTTTGCCCTTTGATCCACCTACCCTTCTATCCTATGGCAATCATTCAACGAATTTGGCCCTCACTGTCTATGACACTGTTACAGCTACTGTTTCTCTACTGCCTTTGTTTGATGGGACCACATGTTTCTGAATGTTTTTCCTGTAGGCAAGTGTTTGGATTCTTGTCACTGGGAGAAACAGAAATGAGTGAGTGTTTCTAGGAAGGGGAGGAGAAAGTAGAAAAAAGAATAAGATTTTTTAACCAGAAATCTGCAAAGCTGATAGTCTTTTCGATCCTATTTTCCATTTCACTTTTATTTTTGTAGTCAGCCTACCATCCATCTCTGCAGTGTTGCCAAGAAATGGAAAACTGTCATTTAATGACTATGTTTCACATCTTTCAGTACCAACAAGACTGGAAAGTAAAGTGTCAGGTACTTGACTCTCTGGCTTAAGTTTATGCCAGTTTAATATCTTATCCAGGAATAGGCATTGTACTTACCTTTTTTCATTAACTGGAATGTTGATATGGGTAATTATTTACATTATCTATTTAAAAATATTGGTAGAGCTTGAAATGTTCTTATTTTTAGAGAAATAAAAGAAATTATAAAGTATATTATCAAAAAGTATGAGAGAAGACCATTATAAGAAATTATTTTATATTAATAACATATCCTACTGGTTTGATTTCTTTGGAAAACACTGACTGATATAGAGACTATGCACAAAATAATATGAGATTCTCTTTGTGAATGAGAAGTTTTAACTTGCTATTGGCTTGACATTTTATCCATGGGTAAGACAGGACCCCTTCTCCCCAAGTCTTTCCATGGTTGTCTCCTTCTGATCACCTCAGTCTCTTTTCAAATGCCATCTGCTTTGAAATGGCCTTTTCAGATTATCTTCAAATATTCCCCCATATGCCAGTTACTCTCTATTCCATTACTCTGCTTTATTTTCTTTGTAAGGCCTATCTGAAATCCTATCAAAAGAGAAAAGAAAATAAAGAAAACAACCATGGCTAATTCACAAACTCTCTTTTGCTGTCCCCATTACAGAGCCTGGAAAATAAATATGAACTTTCCCTGAATCCCTTGCAGCTAAATATGTCCACATAACCCAATTCGGTCCAATAAGGGGAAGCAAGCTGAGGATTCCTGGGCAAGATGTTTTAATCTCTTGTTGAAAGAAAAAGAAAGGTACAAGAAGGGAATTTTTTTTTATCTCAGATGAGATGCCTGCAGGTATAATACCCATTTTATATGGTTGATGGTGAAAATAATGAACACTGAAAGCTATCACACTAAGGAGCACAGTATGAAAGAGGAGAAACCCTGAGCTCTGAGGTCACTGTTTGATGGCCTGGACATACCTAATGCTGCTTTTCTTTGGATAGTTTTGTTCTGTGGACATTGATCCTCCCCATAGATTAAGCCACTGTTGTTTGGGTATTCTGCTATTGGTGGCCAAAAGCAACTCTCCAAAAAAGACAAAAAAGAAACTATCTTATTTATTCACTTATTTACTTGATTTTTGTTTATACTCCACTTTTTAAACTATAAGCAGGAGAAGTACCAGACCTTGTTTGTCTATTTCATTGTGGTATTCTCTGCCTCTGTAACAGTGCCTGGCACATAGAAAATATTCAGTGAATGTGCCTCAATGGATGGATTATAAATGAATGTAAATGAATGACTTAATTCTGCTTCCTATATTCTTAGGGCACATGGCGGAGATAATGGGATGATGAAACCAGGATAGCTTAAGAACCCACATACTGAGGAAGCTGAGAACTCTTAAAAGGAAAGATTTAGCCTGATTTTTTCATTAAATGATTTTTATATAATTTTGCCAGGAAGCAGGTTGTATTTCCAGACCTATTTTTCTAAAAAAAATGTAATGAAAGCCTGTGTTTTGACCCAGAAACCACTACCTGTAGAATTATATGTATCAGAAAACATCAGAGTTTTCCAGATCTTAAGCATGTTGATTTTAGTGAGTTAACATTTGGATACATGTTTGGAGATTCTGTCATTTAGACTGCTTTTGTTCAATAGAACATGTGAGCCACATATATGATTTTATAATTCATAGTATGTATATTTCAAAAGTAAAGTTATAGGAATTTTAATACTCTTATTTAACCTAACATCTTCAAAATATCACTTACTATGTTATATGGGTGAACATGTGGTCAGTATAATGACTAGTGGGATATTTAAAATTTTTTGAACTCAGTAAGTTAGTGAGTATTTGACAGAGTACCTCTCAATTTGGGCTAGTCACTTAAATATTGAATAGCACAGGTTTAGATTAAACAATTCTGCAAAACAAGTCTCATTCTCTTGAGCTCTCCTGACATTTACGTCTTTAATTAAACAATACTAAAACATTTTAAGATGGTAGGCCCTGTGTTACTGCAAATGCACAGACAGGTAAGTATAGTTACTTTCCTTTATCTATTACAACAAGGAACACATAATATTAATAAATCCATTTACAAAAAATAGGTCATAATAAAAATTTTATGAAATGTTATAAAGGAAAGATGCATATTACAAAGAATTTTAACCGTTTTTATTTCTTGGCACACATTCAGTAATTACTAAAATTCTGCAGCACACCAAAAAATATATATTTTTACTGATCTAACCAAAAAAAAATAGGTATAATTTTGACTCATTCACACCTGATGGCTATTGTGTTAGCTGTTGTAATTTTTTATTTGACAATCTAGGGCAGGGATGTCAAACTCATTTTCACCAGGGGCCACATTAGCCTCATGGTTGCCTTCAAAGGGCCAAATATAATTTTAGGACTGTATAAATGTAACTATTCCTTAACTGTTAAACAAGAGCTCGGTGCTACTGCTGGAGAGAAACAAGGTGCTGGGCCGGATAAAACAAGGTAGAGGGCTGGATTTGGCCCATGGGCCTTGCGTCTGCCACCTGTGATCTAGGGGAAAAGAGGTCATTGCCCCTGACTAAATAATCAGGCGTTACATGTTTGCTGCATACCACTGTGCTGCAGCACCCTGATTGAAAATCTCTGGCACAGAGTATATTACAGGAGCACTTGGGGGAACACTGGTTAGGAGCACAGGCCCCCTAGAGGATGAAATGCCACAGCTTTGCCTTAAGGAGTACAGGGAGCTTAGCTTAATAAAAGACAGGGACGAGGGGTTTCCAGGCAGAGGATCATCACTGAGATTAAAATGAACAAAAGCCAACAGAAAGAATCTCACCGTATATTAACCATAGGGAGTTGAATGTTGAGAGGAAGGGAGACTCTGGAGAGAGAAATAAGAGACCTTAAGTCCTCGCTGGTGTGGCTCAGTGGATTGAGCGCAGGCTGTGAACGAAGGGGTCGCTGTTCGATTTCCAGACAGGGCATATGCCTGGGTTGTGGTTCAGGTCCTGAGTAGGGGGTGTGTGAGAGGCAACCACGTATTGATGTTTCTCTCCCTCTCTTTCTCCCTCCCTTCCCCTCTCTCTAAAAATAAAGAAATAAAATAAATTTTTTTAAAAAAAAGAGATCTTGATAAGGGGGACTTTGGACACTGAACATTCATTTTATAAAATGTTGCCTTTCCTTTCTCATCTTCTATGATATTATGCAGAATGTCTCTACTACTCTTTCACAAAGCAAGGTTTCTAGTTCCACTGTCCACTGCTTCCAACCCTGCAGCTCTGGTACTACACAGAATGTAGACTCTGGTCCCAACTGTTCTCATTTTATCTTTTCTTAGTCTCATTTTACCTATTCTTCTTGTCATCATATTTCATTGCCTCTATGATGATAACTTTTACATGACCATTTTCAACACTGACCCATTGTCTACAGTGTCATGGATTGGGGAAGTATAATTTAAAATATATCTCCCAACACAGAAAAGTCTCTCCACAAAGACAGAAGACAAACAAAACAAAACAAAACAAAACAATTTTCTAACTGAATAAACACTAAACCAGAATGTGAAACGTATTACAGGAGGTTGCAAAGACAAGAAGAATATATCTCACCCTTTTACATAGCCAAGTGGATATAACCCATTTTATACATATTTTTTTAAAAAATCCATAATAACTAGTCCTCAAGTAAGAGGACTTGTAACGTCATTTGTCACACAAAATTCATTCCCACTTCACCTGGTGACCATCTGTGTTGGGTAACTAACCATATCTGGAAGAGAAACAAGGCTCTCACCCCTTCAGGACAGGGGGTGGTTTTACAACTGGGAGAAAGGCGGCAGGCACCTAGCTCCAAGTCAGTCTCCTCCCTCCCAACGGAAGCTGGTTGACAGGGGTACTGTCCCCCTTGATGTTTGCATTTCAAAGGCTTACAGCTTCAAGAGAAGGGCATTCTTGGGTCAGAAAGCTGACAAAAAGCATATCTTGTCTTCAAAAATATTTATATACATGTGAACAGATTGTAAGATGCCTACACTGCAAGTTCTCTGAGGCAGATGCTGTAAGAAAAAGGAGGGGAGGAAAATCCCTCTGCTTATTTTCTTTTTATTTTTTAAAGAACATTTTCTAACGATTTATTTATTTATTTATTTATTTATTTATTTATTTTTAGAGAGAAGGGAAGAAGGGGAGAAAGAGAAGGAGAGAAACATCAATGTGCGGTGGCCTCTTGCGCTCCCCATACTGGGGACCTGGCCCAGAATCCAGGCATGTGCCCTGACTGAGAATTGAACAGGTGATCCCTTGGTTCACAGGTTGGTGCTAAATCCATTGAGCCACACCAGCCAAGGTGATTTTCAAAGAGAGAATTAAGTCTCTTGTTTTTAATTTATATTAGTTTTTACACATGCTTTCTCCATGGTATCACTACTTGGATAGTTCACCATCACCTCCAATGAAATACATTTAAATATCATGTTTATTATCATCTATCTAAATTTATTTCTTCACTTCTGCCAATAATTTTACTTATTTTCTAATACCAAAGCTTGAAATCTCAGAATAATTTTTGAAATAGCTCTTTTTTTCAGTTTGCACCAAATTCTCAATTGTTCCTATTCACTTTCTTCCAACTCTTTCATTACTACCACCACCACCTTGCCTCATGCCTAGGTTATACGAAGATGCACTAACTTAGTGTTTTGCTGTACCTTGTACCCTTTTGGTCTCCTAACTGATCTTCACAATCATCTAGTCATCCTTGTTCAGAATCTACCCTTGATTTTTAAGAGCTATAAGAAATAGAACTCTAATAAAAAGGTAGCTTCCATGTGAACTTGGTCTTTCTGTATATTTCATATTAACCTGATTCTTTAGCTCAAGTCTGAGTCCTCCTTACTGATCATCAAACACACCATGCTCACTTGTGAACTTCGGGCTTTTATTCACAAGCTTCCTTTTCTCTAGTTTTCTTTCCTCTTCTCTTCCCATGATAGCATTATATACACAATATATAACATAAGCATTATATGTAATATAGGAAATAGATATAAGTTTAGCATTTATCATAATTTATTCTACTTAGTCTGTTTAGATTTCGTCTTCTAGTTATGCATCCCACAAGGTGATATCTGACACATCATTCCCATTGTCTCCAATCCTTTTGGGTTCTACAAAGCTTTCTACAAAGTTTATCACTACTCATTTTATAACCTTTAGAATAAGGCAAGAAAATAAGTAATCTGCATTTTAGACATGCTCTCTCCCAAGCTCTGTATTTATAAATAGTACACCTCAAACAAAATTAAATGATTATTTTTATAGAATTGCTTTTGTTAACTTTCCAATAAATTACTTATAATCCTGATATACCTGTTAAAATGTTATTCTTGCCCTGGCTGGTGTGGCTCAGTGGATTGAGCACCAGCTTGAAAACCAAAGGGTCGCCAGTTCAATTCCCAGTCAGGGCTCATGCCTGGGTTGCAGGCCAGGGTCCATTAGAGGGGACACATGAGATAATCACACATTGATGTCTCTCTCTCTCTCTCTTTCTTTCTCCCTTCCCTTCCCTCTAAATAAATCAATATTTTTTTTAAAAAAGTTACTCTCACTGTTAGTAGTTATATCAGGCAAAAATACTCATTAATTCTGAAGACATATCCTTAGCCTTGGTCAATAGAAAAACCAACTTTCCTTCCTGGAAGCCTGGGCAATTTAATCTAAAATATTAAACTTTATGAACAATTCTTTGGAAACCCATATAAAGAAAGCATTTCTTCTTCCTATAATACATTAGCAATGGAAAATACACTTCAGTTTATAAAGAGGGACAATATGTTAATGTGCAGCTTAAAAAAAACAATGAATAAATGAATGTTGTGGCTTAAAATACATTAAAGCAGCATATAAAGGCAAGGGCATGCTTCACTCATGTGCAACTGTCTACTGGCTAGAAAAGCGTATGGTAAAAGTAAGTATTCACTTATTTCATTTTTGAATAGATGTTACTGGTTATTAAGATTCAATTCCTCAACAAAGCTTTCCCTCTGCCAACCACCCAAACTGATAGTAGTTTTTTAAATCTTAATACCACAATATTTATATTTGGCATTTTATACTATTGTATATTATAGATGTGCTAAATAAATAAATGCTAAAATGAATGGAGGAATTCCTCTCATTTAAAAAATTCAACTTGATCCATGTCATCTTAACTCTGATCATGGCCGCTGAAAACTTTAAAGCCAAAGCCAGCCTTCATTGCCAAAAAGGATAAAATGACTTATTGTATTCTAAACTGTCTATGCGTCCAGTTGCTCCTAACAGCTGTTATCAGAAGCTTCAAAGAGGCTAATTTCTGACAGACTTATGTGAATTTCTTCCTTGGGAATTCAAAATGTGCAAATAAAGATTCAGATTTAAAAAGGCTTTGAATAAATGTCAAAGATCAGTCTTGGAAACACAAGAAACCTAGAGAATTCAGAAGTAAGCTTGTCAGTTCACGTTGCATTTCATTTGTTAATCATTTGTGGCTGCTTATCTCCCCTCTTACATGGAGACATACCACACAAGCCATAAATCATTAGAAGGGCAAGGTGAATTTAGACAGTGGGTAAAATTCCACACCATCAGTTCCTACAGAGAGGGATGTAAGATCATGCTCACTTTATTTCTTGTTGGGCCTGTGAGCTATTCTTTGTATTAGGGATTTCAAATTAATTAAATATCAGAAACAGTATTTCTCAGTGTAAGCAAATGCCTTATAAAAGATATAAAACAAGCCATATATAGCATGTACTTGAAATATATATACATATATATTGGAACTTGAAATATATATTTCTGGAAGGGAGGTAACCCACTAGGATATAAAATAGAAGAGTAAATTTTTCAATAGCTTTGAATGGACTGAGTGTCAGCAATAAGCCGAAGCCGAGCACTTCTCCATGAGCACATGAAAACACCCATTTAATCTGTGTTGCTCAAAACCACCTGTCAGGGCTGCTCTAGAGAGAATTATTTGCATGATAACACACAGAAAAGCTGTGAAAAGTAATTGAGAAGGATATTTTGGAAAACTAGAACAAATTTACAATCTTTTCCCAGTTTTTTTTTTTTTTAAGCAACAACTTTAAGTAGTTGAGCAAAGTGGTATTACCCATAAAAGTACTTTAAGAGCTATTTAAAACTCATACTTTGTGCTAGAGTTCAGTTCAATAACATAAAAATATATTTATTGAGCTTCTGTTATATATCAAGCACTTGCCAGGCTCTGGGGTAAAAAAAAAAAAAAGCAAGTAACACACCATCATAAAGTAGGAAGAGAGGTAAAAAGATTTAAAGTACCATGTAACAATTAATGTGATAAAAGAAAAGAAAGTGGCCACTGAATGCATAGGTAGAGAGGCCATTTCCTTGGAAAAAAATAACAGAACACATAACATTTGAGCTACTTAAGTTTTATGGAATAACTAAGATTTTTGTAGAGGAAAAACGTATTCTAGGGAGAGGCAAAACAGGAGCAAAAGCACCGAGCATTGAAAGTGTATGCATAAGAAAAATAATTCAGTGTGGTTTTGGTGAATAGCAGGAGCAGAGGGAGAAATGATTGCTGGGAGGTAAGATTGAAAAGTACTTTGGGGCAGATTGATAATTTAAATTCAATTAAGCAGTTATCAGATGAGGTATGAGGAATGATATGTAAACATAATCTGAATGTCCTCAGGTCCCTCCAACTTGCAGTTACAAATGATACCATACTGGCATCAAAACTCAAATTTAGGCCCTGGCCAGTGTGGCTCACTTGGCTGGAGCATCGTCCTGTAACCAACGGTTGAGGCTCAGGCAGGGCACATGTCCAGTGGTTGTTTGATCCCCATCCAGGTGTAGGTGCCTGCAGAACCCCCACTCTGGCTGTGTTTGGGTAAGCTCTCCACTCTGGACACATATGGGAGGCAACCAAATGATGCTTCTCTCTTACATGGATGTTTCTCTCTCTCTCTAAAAAAAAAAAAAAAAAAAGGAAAGGAATGTCCTTGGGTGAGGGGAAAAAAAAAGAATCCCTGAAATTTAGGTCTCTGTAACTTCAGGTTCATCACCCCTGCCTTCATCTTTAAATAACTGTGGAGCCCAGAGGACAGTCCTACACTGTCATTAAATTGTTCCTGTTGGCTGCTAGTGCAGTCACATGAACTCTGCATGAGATGAAGAACCTCTGTTTCTGAGAGTGCGTTGTTTCCTGCTGTTCCTCCATGTGGGAGCTATGACTTGCAACTCATAGCAATGGGTTGCATCAGCAGAGTGATGTGACCTGTTAGTGCAATGGAAACTGGCAACAGGGAAGCCTACCCTAGGTTTGGAGGAGTGTTAGGTAGAAGTTAGGTGGAAGTTACTAAAATGTAGTGGGATGGGGTCCACAGTGCTCAAAGAAAAAGCCCATATGTAACTTTGGGTAGCTACCTTAACTGATTCACTGTTTTACAAAGGATGACGAGATGTGGTTTGGATTAAGATAGGGACCTGGGTTAACAGTCCTCCACACACGCTTACATGTAGAGAGTCACATCCCCCAGAGGAAGCTGGCACCTTTACCTACAATCAATATGTAACTCCCTCCCCCCATCCCACTAACTATATGTCCTCAGGACAAAGTACCTGATGCCTTGTCACCCTTTGCCTATGTCTTTCTTCCCCAACCCCCACCCTTAGCAAGGCCCATTCTCTTCCCTGAGAGACACACTACTAATAAACCCTATTTGCATACTAACTGACTTGCTGATCTGTAATTCTCTACTGTGTCAGCAAAAAGAACCAAATTTTTCCCACAGCAGGAGAACAAGTGGCTAGAAAAAATTCCCTGGGAAAGTGATGACTGGTATATGTCTTTAAAGACTAAGAAAGATTAATAAGCTGAAGAAGAAGGAAAGAACATTTCAGACAGAGATCCAATTATTTAAATCCTGAAATATCACACTAAAGAGCATGGATTTTATTCTCTAATCAATGAGAAAGCACTGAAATTTCTACATAGACAATGAAATGACTAGATCTCAGCTTTGGAGAGAAAATTTTGGCAGCTTAAGAGAAGGTAATTTAGCATGGGCCTAGCCTGAAATAGAATCACTATTTAAGTTGATCTCAACTTAAAATAACTAGAGCAAAGAGAGTGAAAGAGTGAAGAAAATTGATTTGAGGGAATCAACAGACAGAATTAAAAGGGAATTGCATTGTAAAGTGTGAGAAGATGAGGGTAGAGGACAGTGAACAAGATTGAAGCTAAGGTTTCTCTCCTGACTGAGATGACAGTGATGTGGTTAGGTAGAAAATATAGGAGGATTGAAACTTGTTTAGAAGGTTGAAGAATAAAGATAATACATTTGATTATTTAATAGACTGTCCTGGTAGACTGAGTGGAAGAAAAGAAATATGGAATAAAAAGAAATATTAGACAAAAGTAGTCAAATAATACTTTAAAATACTGGGCTATCACACCTGTTCTTCAAGGTGGGGTTCAAGTAAACCTTTCATATTTTAAGTGATACACTGTTTTCTATGGAAAGGATTTGAGTACATTTTATTTACAAGTTGGAATTAAAGTAGAAAAAGTTAGCATTTTTTACTAGTAATTAAACATAATGTTGGCAATCATTTTAATAGCCTTGGAAGAGATAAGGTTCCCTGGGATTCTATATCTAATCCTGGATGTAACACTGAGTCCTCAGACTCATGTTGTAAAACAAAAGCAAGATTCTGAGCCTAGGCAATCAGTGTTTTTTTTTTTTCTGAAAAGGGCCCAGAGTAAATGTTTTAGGTTTTGTAGGATCACAGTATCTATTGCAATCACCCAATGCTGGCTTAGAATACAAAAACCATCACAGACAATACATTCTTGTGTTTCAATGAAACTTTATTTATCAAAATATGCCATGGACTGTATTTGACCTACAGGCTGATTTGCTGACCCCTTCTCTTAGTTAACAAGCTATCTTTCTTTGTTCAATTTATTACTAGAAACAAATCTGGGATAGAAAAGCACTCATGTAAGATTATGTATATACACAGGGCTTAATTTATACATCCACTTTTTTTTTTCTTTTTGCTTAGGGTCTTTCAAGTGAATATAAAAAACTTTAAAAGAAATCTAATACTTTTATTTTCCTTTTTATGTCCTCAAAATTCTCAGTTGTTACATTTTTCACTACCTCCCTGAAGCTCTCAGACAGATATTATACTGGATCATAACGGAAAATAAAACCTTGAACTGAAATCACAAGGGTGCCAAGAATTTGAGGAGTGACTGTACTTCTGGAAACCCACCAGCTTGTTGTTACCCTTAAGGCCACCTTGGGTATGACACCAATATCTTTCTAAAGCCCATTAATACTCACAGGAAATTCAGAGTCACTGAAGATGAATCAAAAGGCCACAGAGAACTAAAATCACAGAGGTAAGAGTGAGCTCTTATCACACAAAGTTAGTCACCTCTTTGTGGCAGTACCCTGGACTGTTCTGACATCAAAGAATGAGGTTTCTGTAAATCAAGGCCTAAAAATGAACTAACACTCTACAGGAAATGTGAAGCTCACCGGAAAATTGGGATGGTAGGTATTGTACATGTCCTTGCAGTCTGAGGCCTCTTTACAAGAGAAATTTCTAGTGTGTCCTCAATTCTCACTAAAAATATCTCTCTGAAAATGTAATTTACCTCCCCTAATACTCTTAGTTAAATGATTATTATTTTGAGTTGACCCAAAAGTATCATACCTGTAAATAAATCAATACAAGGAAAGCATGAGTTTCGCTGGGTCCAATTCATACAGTTCAGTATGAAGTACTGTTCTAGATTAAAAAAGTTATATATATCTGGGCCCTGTATATGTCCTCCTTAGAGAAGTGTCTGTTCAGGTCTTTTGTCCATTTTATAATTGGGTATGAGAAGATGCTTAGCATCAGAGAGTTGTAAATTATAACCACAATGAGATACCACTGCACACCAGTCAGAATGGCCATCATAAAGAAATCAACAAACAACATGTGTTGGAGAGGTTGTGGAGAAAAGGGAACCCTTTTTCACTGTTGGTGGGAATGGAAACTGGTGCAGCACTGTGGAAAACAGTATGGAGTTTCCTTGGAAAACTAAAAATAGAACTGCCTTTTAACCCAGCAATACCACTGCTGGGATCATACCCTAAGAATCCTGAAACAACAGTTCAAAGGAACCTATGCATCCCATTGTTCATAGCAGCACAAATTACAACAGCCAAGTGTTGGAAACAGCCTAAGTGCCTATCAGTAAATGAGTGGATCAAAAAACTGTGGTACATTTACACAATAGAATACTACGCAGCAGAAAGAAAGAAGGAGCTCCTACCCTTCGCAGCAGCATGGATAGAACTGGAGAGCATTATGCTAATCAAAATAAGCCAGGCGGTGAAAGACAAATACCATATGATCTCACCTATAAGTAGAATCTAATCAACAAAACAAACAACCAAGCAAAATACAACCAGAGACATTGAAATGAAGAACAAACTGACAGTAACCAAAGATGGGTGGGGTGGGAGAGGGAGATAAGGGGGGAAATTGGGGGGAAGGACCATCAAAGAACATGTATAAAGGACAAAGCCAAAGAGGGTAGGTTTGAGGGTAGGAGGCGGGATGGGTGGGTCAGAGGGGCATGGTGAGGTGAAAATGGAGACAACTGTACTTGAACAACAATAAAATAATAAAAATGAAAATAAAAAAGTAAAGGAAAAAGAGAGTTATATGTAAAATAAAGTCCTACTTCTGAATAATATTATACAGATAACAAATACCAATACAATGCTAATTATGGGCCAGGCGCTACTCTAAATAATTTATGTGTTGTAATTCACTTCATTCTCAGCAAAAAAACAGTTATATATGGAGACTTTTTCAGTTCAAAGGAAATTAAGCCAAAGAAATAAAAAAAGTAATTCTAGAATTTTTTCCCACCAAGGGAATTCTACCAAATTATTAGATTTTCAAGGACTTTAGAGTTCTGTGATTTTATAACTCAATACTACAGCCTTGTTTGGGGAATGGAAATTTTTACTTTGCCATTCTGTAACTGAGTGGACAGGGGCCTGTACACATGGCTCCTTGGTGAATGAGCCAATGATTAGCACTGGAAGGAACAGGTCTTTATTTAGAACAGGGGTGTCAAACTCATTTTCACTGGGGGCCACATCAACCTCGCAGTTGCCTTCAAAGGGCTGAATGTAATTTTAGGAGTGTATAAATGTAACTACTCCTTAACAGTTAAGTAAGAGCTAGATAGAAACAAGGTGCAGGGCCTGGTAAAATAAGGTGGAGGGCCCAATTTGGCCTGCAGGCCTTGTGTTTGCCACCTGTGTTTTACAATATTCCAACCTCAGGGCGACTCAGAACACTTATACCTGGAGCCCTCCTTTCCCACAAGACCCAGCACTTCCCTTGTTCCCCAAAAAGGCTATAAGCCAAAAGGAAACCCAATAGTTCACCATATTCTTTATCTGGCTGCTCAAACAGTTCTTCAGTCTCTCTGGAAGGTACCAAAGTCACCGTTCTCATGTAGTTTTCTTTTTTCTTTTTCTTTTTTTTTTTTTTAAGATTTTATTTATTTATTTTGAGAGAGAGGAGAAGGGAGGGAAAAAGAGAGGGAAACATCAATATGTAGTTGCCTCTTGGGCAACCCCTACTGGGGACCTGGCCCATAATCCAGGCATGTGCCCTGAATGGGAATTGAACCAGCGACCCTTTGGTTCCCAGGCCGGCATTCAATCCACTGAGCCACACCAGCCAGGGCTCATGCAGCAGCTTTCTTCTTCAGGATTCGGGGTACATGGTCATCAGCCTCTGTAATAGTCCAAGAATACATGCACCATGGTGCACTGGATCGTAATGAAGCCCAGGAAGGCATAAATCCCGAGTTCAGATAGAGTCCAGGTTTGCAAGGCAGCTGGTCATCATCCTGCAAGGGAGAGTCTTCAGAGGCAGCTAGAGCAGGCATGACCAGTGCGCAGCATGCTTGCTTTCTTACTAGCCCATGGGCGACCAGCTCCTACAACCTGCATGGCTCCTATCCCAGTGCCGGCAGCATGGCTCTTCCATACTCTTCCAAGATGCATGGCAAATCCCCTCATGGCTGCCCCTCCTTAGGTTAAATCCCGACCGGGAGCCTCTTGTGTGGCCTCATCTCCGATTCCTCCCACAATGAGCTACATTTGCCAGTTTTATGTATAGTTCACATTTTCTCAGCTGCCATCCGCACTCAGGGCAAATGTGACTCAGTGATTCAGGGTCCTCTACCTCCTCTGGCTACATCATGAGTCAGGATACACCCTGAAAGTTATGTCCACCTGGCTCCGAGGCTATAGTACAGCTATTATCTTGCCTTTGTTATAGAAAGTATCTTAAGCAGTATCATCCACTCCGTGCCCCAAACCATAGGCCGTGGGGGTTTTCTCCTATTTTCCTATAGGTACCTGCTGCCTTATACCCCATTACAAGTCTTCCTCTGATAATACTCAACATTTCCAAATATACCCTTTCCTTAACAAACTCACCACTGTTCTCTAATAAAGTTTATTGTTTTTAACCACAAAAAATTATTCATTTGTCAAAAGTACATGGTTTACTCATCATGTTAAGTTTCCACATGACAAATTTAAGGAATCTAGAAGGATGAATATAGAGAAAACTTTTTATTTCATTGTAGTGGGCTGTTCTCTACCTAGAAATGATGAGATTGTTGAGACTATTCCATTCATTTTTTCCCCAAATACTAAATGATGTACCGGTATACCAATACCCCTAGACCCATGCATGGATTTTCTCTTTTAAAAGTATGATTAGCAATTATAAAAAAGATGTGACTAAAATTGTGAATAGTCCTCTAAAGTTTCAGAAACAAGTGAAATGTAAGCTCCTTTTTTCATCTTTAAAAGTAGGTTTGGTTTCTTCAAGAAAATCGATTTACTCAATAGATAGTCTTCGTGTCCATAAGGCCTGGAGCAGTCTTCAAAGCTGGTGGGGAAAAAAACTGCTACAGGCAACAGGTATATGTAGAATCTAGATTTAGTAATAATAAATTATACAATAGTGTGGGTTTTATATACTTTCTATACAGCATTCAATTACAAATTTTAAGAGTGAAAGGACAAATACAGCAATGTTTGTGCAAACACTAGAATTTCTACAACACTAAGGTAGTGAATAAAATATTTTTGAAAAGATTTGAGCACTGCATGAATTCTAAATGCAATTATAATGGCCTTTGTCAATGTAGTATTTAAGGTAATTAGAGATTTTAACAATGGACTTTCTCCCCTACTCTGAATTTAGCTTTTAGACTAATAATCAGAGCAAATTGTTATGCCAATATCCTTGACTTGAATGGTCATTATTTTTATGGGGTAAAATAATTAAAGCACATCCAAATAAAGTTCACACAGTCCTGGAAATGAGCTTCATCAATTTACTTATGGGACATAGCACTCTAATATAAACCCTTTCCTCTACCCTTCCTTATTGCTAATTTTTATAAATATTAAGAATTTGTCTTACCCAGTTTTGTAAGACAAAGGAAATTCTGAAAACTTAGAGATATAAAAAAGCTGACACATTTTAAGTATATTTCATACTTAAATGAGATATGAGATATGAAAAAGTATACTTTGTATACTTTCATACCAAGTATATCTCAACACTTTCAGAAATGGGAAACATATTAAAAGTGGAAAAAGTAAGAAATACTGAGACTTCAGTCAGCATTTCCAACCAAGGGGACCTATAGGTGTGTCTAGTGACACCTCTCTCCTCTGTCTGGCCATTCTATGCTCATGTGTTTCCTGCTTGCAAACAGCTTTTAAAGCTCCTGTTTTTTTTTGTTGTTGTTGTTAGTTTTTTTTTTCTTACTACAATTCTTCCCTTTATTGCTAATTGATTGGAATTTTTTTCTTTCACTTCCACTTTTTTTCAGCCATTTTTTTTTTTTTACAAACTTAGATATTGACTCTTCATTATTTCCCCTCTTTTTGGAAGACTCATGCAATTTTATAGCTCCAACTATTTTTTAAATAAAGAAGGACTAATTCTGTCACATATTTGGAATTCAAATGTAACACAGATATGTTAATTACTAATATTTTTCCAACCAACAGCATGTCTTCCTGTCAAGGTAGGGTTTTAAGGAAGAGTTTACTTATCCATAACAGGCACCTCTGGCCACAGAATAACAGGAGAGCTCTAAAAAATGTTCTAACATTCTAACTCTTTCGGGCAACACTTACCTTCAGGCAGGCTTCTCCAAAGCATAACAAGTCTCAACAGGATTAGGCTCACCCACCATGAACATAGTTTTAGCTTGAAAATTTGGTGGCAAAATGGTATTGCCCTTTTAGTTTTTGGATTCTTCTTTAGCTGCAATGATTTGAATAAATTACAATATTTCTACTCTATTCCTCTTGCAAAAGATCCTTTTACCCCACCTTTCACTCAATTATTTAGCTTATGAATATATTGGCAAAATTACCATTGCTACATAATTATTGGACTATTTACAACGCCATTATAATGTACCAGTGCAATAGCTATTGTTACAATATCTTTGTGACTTACTGTTTCAACTGTCCCCATTACAGACCAATTTGTGGCAATTTATATAAATGCCCCTCCTATGTGGATGCCTTAAAAATAATTTGTATGTATCTAACCACTTTATTTCCTATTATGTCCTTATTTTCATCAGTCTCCTAGATCTGTTTTTATATTTTTCCTTCTGGAAAAAACAGTATGTTCTTGACAATTTGAGTTTCTTCTTGTGAGTTGCTTGTTCATGTCCTTTCCCCTTTGTTAATTTTTCCATCTTATGAACACATATTATTACCTGGCAGGTGTTTTCTATTATATGTTTTAAGACCACCATTGTAAACTTCATCTCGCTATGCCTAAACATGAACTTGTTTTCCCACAAACCAGCTGGTCCAACACAACCCTCCATTCCTCTGACAGGCACCATCATTTGCATCCCTTCCTTTAGCTCCAAGCACTATTTGCCAGTATCAATTATTTGGCAAAAAAAATTATCTTCTGAATCATGACATTTATTTAATGACATTTAATATATCAATTCACTGATTATTACTGCTCATAATGGTCAAATAATTATATTCACAAAAGTGAATATATCTTGAAAAATATCTAGCTGTGAAACATCTAGCACTGTGCAAAGAAAGGTACTATATTACTATGGATGTACTTAATTTTCATAGATATTTTCATCTCTGTCATGCCTCTCCAACTAGGAGATTAATAAAGTGAAGGCAGAAGGGTGCTCTCCGAAATTTCTAAGGTAATACCAAACACAGGCACTTATAAATATTTGTTGTTTGCATAAATAAATAATTTAATCTGAAGAGTTAGAAATAGGGATTTTACTTTTGAAAAAAATTTCTATTTAAATGGCAAAAGTACCCTTTGGGTTTTAAATTGCAATTTACTTTTGCCTACTAGATATCTCTAAACAATTAATGCAAAATGATGCTGTGGTTGATTAATATAAACACATATATTTTTAAGATCTATGTATTTACTTTTAGAGAGAGGAAGGAAGGGAGAGCAAGAGAGAAACTGCAATGTGGCAGATATGTCGATTAGTTACCCCTTACACACCTCCACCTGGAGAGCTGGCCCGCAGCCAGGCCTGTGCCCCGACTCGGGATCAGGCCTTTGGTTCACGGGCTGGTGCTCTGTCCATTGGCCCACACCAGCCAGGGCCAGATACATACATATTTTATGTCACCTGCTCCTCTCATAGTTAACTCCTGGATCATCTTATTGGTAGGAATCCATCATGTATTTCTGGTAATCTGATTGACTAAATTACCTTTAGTAGAATTCAATATAGGAAACATTATATGGAATAATTCACATAGTAATTTGCATGAGTGGATGGCTATTGTAATTCTTAGAAGAGTAAAAAGAGTAGCTTAATGAAAAAATTCTATATGCTAGAATATTACAGAATGAACTTGTCATTTACCACAAGAATAAGTAAATTCTTATTGTTTGTAAAGAAAATGGAGAAATATTAAATAAGCTGATGGTAGAATTCAGAACACTACAAGATTTATCTGGCCATTTCAGAGTTCATGCTTAGAAAAATAAAAACCACAAAAAACATGCTTTCTAAAGTCTATCATTGATTTACTCTTGGAACCTAAATGTGTTAATCCCAAACTGTAGGAATTAGTGGCGAGGTGAGAACACTCAGAGAGAACTAGGTCCCTCCCTGCCATGTCAGTCCCTGTGCACAGGCATAACAATTACGTGCACTAAACTATCTGACCTCCAGATTTTGTCTCCACATTGTGGGGGAATCAGTTACTCCAATATTCTATTATACTGACTCAGAAGTCTGGTAGTGATCGGATTATTGAAGAGTCGTTTTAAATCCTCAGAGCCCGTCCTGGGCCTGAGGAGGGCAGAGCAGCTACAGGGCAGAACCTGCCCACTGCATAGTGGCTGAGACCGAGCTGGGGACCGCAGTCCCGTGTGGCAGGGTTACAGCCGTGGCCCCTCCTTTACTATGTCTCTAACACTCCCCCTGGGTTGGATACAGGTGATGCTTGAAACAATCGCACAAAACACTTTCAAGGAAATAGTAACAAACCATTATTTGACTGTCATCTTACAGACTACAACTGCTTTGAATTATGTGACCACATTTGAACAACACTTTGAAGAGCCAGGAACACTGTCCAACATAAAATTGAGAGAAGTGTGCCTTTTGGAGGTGAGACAATTTTTCCAAGGTCACACAGATTGTAGGTGGGAATCTCAAGCTTCATAATCAGTGACTCTAAATTCCACTTTCATCCTGATAACAAGCTGCTTCCTATGGTAAGTGAGTGCATACTCAGCAGGGATCATTCATATTTTCTTGATCCAGCTATCCAAATTCTTTCTGTAATTCATTACTTGCTGTGACTTCTTGTAATTTGCATATTTTAGCTAATCAGATTTTTAAAATAGACTATGCAATAATTTGTACTCATGGTTCTTTACCATTCTTCTTCACTTCAGCACCCCAGTCATTCTGTATCTTTGATCGCCTTCGTTCGATCTTGTTTTCTTCCAAGTAGGATGATATTAACAACTGAAGCAATTATCTCGAATGCAGTGTCAACCTTTTTCTTTCCATAGCTAACAGCATTGACTGATGATACAAATGTTTTTGGTACCCAAAGCTGTTATCGTAATTTGGCATTACCACCCAATTTTAATTACACAGGTTTTGATGCTACTTATTAATTTATGATAGAATAACAATGTTGCAGTCATGGATGATTTGGGCAATATGAGATTCAGAGGCATTTTAAAGTAATTGTCCTTGTCTGATTTTGTACTTTTATTCTGTAGCTTCTGAGGAGGTGTTAAGTCATTTGTTCAATCAACTGCAACGCTATTATTCTATTGATTTTGCTCTTGCGTTGTGTTTCTTTATATCAGAGCCTTTTACAGTTAGTGGTGTTACACTTTAATTAGACTTATTCACTGGACATTAGTGTTCATAGCAAATGAATTCATCCTGTGTTTTAACTCATTCTTTGATCTCTGGTGGTCAAAGATTCTGAACACTAACAGATTCTATTGGAAAAGCTCTGTGTGAGTATTTAAATGATGCATTCTAATTCTTGTAAACAGAATTGCAAAATAAAACACTTAGACTTGATTTGCTAAATGGTTAAATGCATATATTAATAAAAATTAGATTTTTTTAAATAATTTAAAAACATCTTGAAGTTTGTTTTTTTACAAACTGGGAATTCTTTATTCTCCCTCTACTTTTGATTATTGCATTGTGGCTTGGCCTACATACATTTCCAAAATAATACCTCTCAGAGTCATTAGCCCACCCCAGAAACATATGACACTGATATAAGAATATGCCATCCAACCTTTTCAGTTTGCATCTATAAAAACTCAGTCGTGCAATAATGGATGAATTAGCCAAGATGCCACCTCCATCAGTTGTTGAAAAAATCAAACCTAAAACCTAAATATTCTGCCTCTTCTCACATACTTGTCTTTTTGCTTTTTGCTTACTCCTTCTTTTGCCCAAAACTAAACATGCACATATTTACTTCTGTTAGGAGGTGTTCTATATATTTAATATTTATATACATATACAAACACCCCACATACATATATTTAAAAGATGTGTGTCATATCTTTGAAAGATATGTATATCTGTTTATGTACCTATACATCTATTTAGTCATATGTGTCTATTTAAAGTCACTATAAAATATACATGCATGTGCACACAAATATACATAAAGGAAGATCTTACCATGATATATCTGACATTTTTTGAACATTAAGGGAAATCGAATGATTTAGAGGAGACACTGGTAAACTAAAGGAGAACAAAACTAAATAGAGTAAAACAACCAGAAAGGTGAGGAGGCTCTAACACCCACGTATTATAAGGAAAGCTTAACCAAGCATGGCAGATTAGCCTAAAGAAGGAAAGATCTGAGGGTTGCATGGTTACTACTTTCCAGTATTCTCAGGAACAGTGACTTATTCTACTTCCTCCAAAACCAGAAAGAAAGGAGACATGTTATAGCAAACAACATTTTAGTTTGCCGTAAGAACCTCTGGCACTCAACACTGTCCCCTAACCCCTACCAAAGAAAGTGTGCACCACTATGTTGAATAAATCTATTGATTCCATGCCACCATCCGATAGGGAGGTGGTGGAAAGAATTCTACTTCAGTACAATGTCTCGGTTAGAATTATTTTCAATCCTACGTTTCTGACTAGCAACTCTGGAAGATTTATCTGCAATTGATATCGTTAATTTGGAGTAAGTGTTTTTTTAAGTGGAATTATATTCCAGCCAGCTTTTATAAGTAGTCTTCCTGGTGGCAAATAATTATGATGGTCTCAGAGAGGACACAGCCACAAGAAGTGACATGAGTTTGTCTCACCCCTCACCTTCTGCACGACCTGACTGGCAGAATTGAAAAAAGGTGGTAATTTCATTGTTTATCTCTGAGAAACTTAAATTTATTTTTTAAATATCTGCATTATGTTTTATAATTAATGTTGTTTCTGTGAATGATTGATCATATTTTGTTTCTTTGTTTTCCTTAAGGAAACTCATTACTATCTAGAAACAGCAACAAAAAGCCAGGGAATAAAGAGAACTATTCTGCTTCTCTGATCAAAACATCACAACACATTAAATGCAACATGCCACTAGAAAAAAATGTGAGTGTGTATTTTTTAACACTAGAGAGTTTTCATGGTGCCTGACATCTTTCCCCATCATCATGGGGAGCATATGATCTGATTTCCTCAGGGAGCCATGTGGAATGAATATTTTGATCCTCCTCAGGAGAGCAGAATTTATAGAATTACTGACAAAATAATCATCTTCTTGATGACATCAGGTTTTTTTGTTTGATTTTTAATTTATAAAGAATGTCTCTAACAACTTTTATGAATGTCTTGAAATTTTACTTCTTGAAAAATTCCTTAGAAAAGTGTACTCATTTGCATACTTAAGGAAAACTCCCATTGCCCCTTCAGAAGAATCTCAAAAAAACAATCTTAATACTGAAGTTTTCATAGAAAGGATAACAGCTATATTGAGTTTTAATTTAAAAGTGTTTTGAACAAATGGCACATACCACTGTTCTTTTGGCTTATGGGAAATGCATATGCCACATATATATGCATTATTACAAAAGAAGATTAATAATTTATTTGATATTCACTACTCCAATCCCTCTCACCTCCACATCTGTCTAAGCAGAAATCAAAGTTGACAGCTCACTGGGATCAGGGTGACAGTGAGCACTCCGTGATGACCTGGCACGTGGTAGGCACCCCCCCACACACACACACCCTGAATGACTGAATGATCCATTCTACTTCCTTTTCTGTTTCTTCCTCAGGGGAGCTATCAAAGGACTGAAGCTCTCAAAGATCTCAACTGCTTATGAAAAGCTGCCAGTCCCTGGACAGAACCCCTGCTCAGATCCTGGCCCACTGATGATGAAATCAATTGCACCCTTTTTATGATCCCAGTGGTGCTCCTTTTTTAAATCCCCGGAGATGCATGAAGTCAAGGACTGCTTCCGCTGGCCAAGGGAAAGAGGAATGGATTTTTCCAGTGACCATTTACTCCCCTACCCTGCTACCACACTTTCCCTATTTCGGGCATCTGTTATCCCATCGGCCATTCCAAGCTACCTCAAAAGTATCCCATTTATCAACTGGAACTCTGGTTCAAGTCCCACAAGGTACTGCTCTTCATATCCACATCTCCTCCAGAGCCAAGTTTTATTTATCCTTGCTTCTTCCTTTGATTATGCTTCACAGAACAAATGAGAGTATAATGCTCATGTGACATGTAAATGTTGGGCTATATTTTATAAGACTACTACCTGCTGTCTACTGGAGATCTTGAGAGCTAATAATTATTTTTGTGTATGCCATCTACTGTCATACTAAAACCATCTAATGGTGATGGGAAAAATTTCTAAATTTAATTTTTATATTTTACAAAACTACAGATTACAAGTTCCTTCAGGTTATTATACCCTTATATTCAACTAATGGGCTTATACTCTTTTTGGACCAACAAAAGTTAGCTATAAATGAGATCTTCACTAAGTCTAGAGTCTAGCAGAGGTGTGATACACAGAAGGTGCTGGATTTTGAAAAACATAAATTTAAACTGGTCACTTTGACTCTCCATTCTCTGAATGGCAAGTGGAGGACCAGAGAACACTAACATATAAGCTTGGTATATAGGAGCAAGCAGCCAGTGTAGCAGCTACCAATTCCCTTCAGACTAACCACACTCTCGTGCCTCTGCGCATCTACCCATATCATCCCTGAAGAGACTTCCCTTTCACCCAGTACAAGCTTCCCTACCAGAAAGAGCTTCACTCAAGTATCACTCCCTGGCGTTCTCTCTCCTGGTTTCTCCCACTCCTCTAGGCCTCACTCTTCCCTGTCCTCTGTCCTCCCTTAGTGCGTTATCCATGTTGCTTTCATAGGATGAATCCTTTGTTGGTGTAATTAGATGCATTTGTATAACAACATTATGGCATCAGTGAGAAAAGAGACAATGTCTTGTTAGTTTCATACTCCCTAAGTGGCTTACAGAGACACAACTATTTTTGAGTCAATGAATGAATCAACGAATTAATTGTCCAGCAAGCTAACAGAAATATAACATGAAATATACTGATATGTTAGAAATACCAATAAACTTTATTTCCCATGTACTTTTACCACATAGTGTATATTTTTCATGACTAAAATAAAGATAAGGATATTTACTTTTAACTTGAAGTAAATGAAATGTGAAGATTTTTAAAAATAACATTATGTGTGTACTGTGGACATGTGTGGACCTGTGTGTGCATGTGGGTATGTGGGGAAAGAGAGAGGAGAAACATTTCCATGTAATCACATACCAACATGACACTTTCGTGTTTCAGATGTGATTGTGTCACAAGACAATAGGTGTCAGAAACTCCATATTCACAGCAAAATGCTAACTTTCTATGCATCGCTTGCTGAGGATTATGTTAAAATCATTCTTGTCAACTCTTGGTGACTTGTTTGTCTTGAGGGTATAATAGACTTGGTGATGTAGGAAAGTGAAAAAGTCCTGTGGGGACAGATGTCAGTGTTCTATGAATGTTATGTCTTCTCCCCTGGGGAAAGGGTAGGGTCCTTCTCCTGACCTCACACAGAATGGGAGAGGGGAGAAATTGAGGAAAATATGGAACGGCTGACACAGGGACTTGGGGGCACAGTGGGCTGATATCTGGCATGCTCCAGGGTAAAAGTGATGATGGGAGACCTAGAACTCTCTACCAGGTGGCTAAACAAGGTGACTATGCTGGGGCCAGTCTGCAATACCAGTGTTAGTCAAAGTAAGGGATACTTGTAGGATTTCTGTGGACCAGATGTGAGTTATGCTGAGCTGGCATAGGGCCATTGTAAAGGGACTTTACCCCACACAGGGTTATGTAGTTATGGATCTCCACTGCTGAGAGAAAATCTGTATGGTATTTTTTACTGAGAGCCTTCTCTCTCTCTCTCTCTCTCTCTCTCTCTCTCTCTCTCTCTCTCTCTCTCTCAGTCTCTCTCTCTGTCTTGTGCAAAGTCCTTTACTTAAAACTTGGTGCTAGATCTATTTCAAAATTTAACATGTTTTAGGTTTTAGAAAGGTCAAAACAAAATGTATATTACATATTATAAGCATACCTATGATCAAACACATTATTATAAATACAAATATAGTAATAGTAAAATATGAATAAGTCACTAATAGGCTGTAGTTCACAGGTTTTGCATCTAACTAAATTTTTAAAAAAAGCTCTTACTTTTCACAATGATTGAGAAAAATATTATGGATCTGTATGTATTATACTCAGAGCTGAACTCTCATTCTGTCTCCAGCTTAGTAGTCTTGAAAAACACTTGTTCCAATTAGGTCTTGGTTACTACAGTTAAAAAATAGGAGTCTTGGGCTAGATCAGGAATTATAAACTCCAATGTCTTCCGAGGACATGTTATAAAAATGAGTGAAGTCCCCTGGACTTGGTACTGTAGGGAGAGCTGAGGAGGGTGGCTGGATTGGAGCACACTCATCTTGTCTAGAGGCATTCACACACTAAAGAACCTAAAGTCCTCTGAGGATTCAATCCAGCATATCTCCGGAGAGCCAGCTGTTACCCTCTGACCTGTCTCTACCATCTACCCAAGTGTCATGGTTCTGTAATTCTCCTATTGCCAGGACACTTATGTAGTGCCTTATGTCACATTCTTTAACACTGCCCTCCAACTCCACACACAATGCTTCAGGAGCACAAAAAGTTATCACCCTTTGAGGCATATTCCTCCTTCATTGTCTCCCTGTTAAAATCATTACTGTCTTTCCTTCTTCATTTATTTTTTTATACCCAGTAGGATTAAATTCTCAGAGCTTCCTTTCATTACAACATAAAAATAGCCAGGAGTCTGAAAGTATCCAAAGAATTTCAAAATGGGTCAAAGCAAATTCAAAGAAAAAAATAATTGAGTCTAAGATTATTGAATCATTTTCCTCCTCTGCCATGCAATGGACTTGCTGGACCATTAAAAACAAGGTTTGATAAGTAGCCCTTTATTCCAAAATGCCATAAAAATAATAAAATATTTTATCACATGTGCTACAAATTCATTATTCATTTAAAGCATCCCTGTCTGCTACTTTCCCCTTCAATATTCATAGTGTTCTACTGAAGAAGTTACTATTTCAGAGCTCTTTGAAAGTTTGATTTCTCTTCACTTTCACTTTTTTGACATGTTAGGAGACAAAATTTAGTTAAGATGGACTTGAAGATCCTTGGTTTTTAATGAATGCTCCTTTTCTTATACTTTCTCACTACTATTTCTCTCTGAAATGTGGTTCTGAATTAAATCCTCAGGTCATATTCCCACCCTGAACTTTTCCCCTGCAGTGTGCATTTCCACCCAGCGCTGAGGATTGTCAGTAAGTTGATGGATGGAGCTTGCAAGCTCTTTGACCCTTTTACATGGAACTGGCTATCAAGCTAAGTAGTGCAAGCACCTGCCTTTGCAATAAATACTGAATTAATTTCACTCTGTGGCATCTGGCTAAGGAGGAGTGAGAAGCATTTCCATGGTTGAGGGAGAGAAAACATGACAGAGATCTGATGATTCTGAAAGAAAAAGTACTGTTTGTCTAAAGATATAAAATTACTTTGACTTTCCTCACTTCCCCATCCCTTATGTTTGCCTGTCAACAAAAACAAAATTTCACATAGGCATACTTTGTTTTATGGAACTTCACAGATGTTGCATGTCTTACAAATTGAAGGCAAGACCCTCCACCACCAAAAAAGATTATGACTTGCTTAGTTGAGGATGCCTGTACTTACATAAACCTAATGGGCTCAAGAATGCATTTGTGTGTTCATGAGCTAGATGCTTGGTACTGGGAAGGATCCAATAAGAAGCCTAAGACAGAGTCCCTGATTAACATCAGTAAAGTACCTAATACATTATCTAACACCAATAGAAGCAAAGATAAAATTAAGAGTTCTCGGATGCTTCTCAAATTCATAGATAGGGCACAGCCACCCCTATGTATTTGTGTCTCCTTGAATCTGTCCTTACAAAATGGCCTTTGGCATGGGGTGAGCTTTCCACGGTGGCTGGGGCTGAGGAACTGGAAAACTGCATGTGTGCATCAGTGAGTGTGTCTGAGTGGAGAGGAAACGTAGAGCTGTGATTTCTGAGAGAGAAGAATACATACAATTTTAATGAATGAAATTATGAAAGTATTATGTTATTTTAATAATGTTGTGACCAGTGACCAAACTGATTACATTTCTAAGTAGAAATTTAATGATACGTATTTTATTCTCTATACCTCATAATTTGATTCTGGGAGAATGAGTCTACACACAGAAAGCTAAATATCATTGCAGAGTATAATGCAGGGATTTCAAGGGACAATACACCCATGTGATTAGGGACTTAAATTTTGGAATTCAGCAAAGGAGTAAAGACCATATGGGTCCTGCACACCTAGGGCTTTGGTGTCAATAGGTACCAGCTAGCGGCCTCCATCTGTATGTAAATATCCAGGGAAAATAAATGGAGGTCCTCAAGTATAAGTGCTTTATTTATGCATTCAGGTTACTCTCCTCCCACCTGCCCAAGCCTGGTGTTTCCTTTGACCCCCCTCTCCCTGGAATCCTGAGTCTCTTGAGCTTCCTGTGGCATCTCTTGCCCAACCACAATTATTAGTTGTAATGCTTAAAAGATTTTAAAATACACCTCTAGCTCTGGCCAGATAGCTCATTTTGTTAGAGCGTTATCCCAATGTGACAAGGTTGTGGGTTTGATTCCAGTTACAGCACATACAAGAATCAACAGATGAGTGCATAAATAGGTGGAACAACAAAACATTTCTCTCTCTGCCCTTCTTCCTCCCTCTCTCTAAAATCAATAATTTAAAATAAATTAAAATACACTTCAGCACAAGAACTGCAAAGAAAAATCCTTCAGCCTTTTTGAATGAGATATCAATTTCAGAAGCTCCCCAACTTGTGCAGAGGGGATGGAAAAAAATGGAAAAACTACCTCAAATATCCTCAGCAATTTTGAGAAAGAAGAACAAAGTAGGAGGGATCACAATACCTGATATCAAACTATATTACAAGGCCACTGTAATCAATACAGTCTAGTAGGGGCATAAGAACAGACACATAGATCAATGGAACACAATTAAGGGCCCAGAAATAAACCCAAGTCTCTATGACAAATTAATATTTGACAAAGGGGGCAGGAGCAAAAATAGCCTCTTAAATAAATGGTGTTGGAAGAGCTGGACAGCTACATGCAAAAAAAAATGGAACTCGACCACCAACTTACACCATACACAAAAATAAACTCAAGATGGATTTAAGACTTAAATATAAGTCACAACACCATAAAAGTCCTAGAGAAGAACACAGGCAGGACAATTTCAGATATTTATTCCACACAGCAATATTTTCACCAATATGTCCCCCAGAGCAAGGGATATAAAGGAAAGAATAAACAAATGAGCCTTCATCAAAATAAGAAGCTTCTGCATAGCTAAAGAAAATATCAGCAAAATGAATAGGGAACCAACCGTATGGGAAAATATATTTACAAATGACACCTTAGATAAGGTGTCATTTTTTGGTATTTATATATTTTGGTTTGATCTCCAAAATTTATAACGAACTCATACAACTCCACTCCAGGAAGACAAACAGCCCAATTATAAAATAGGCGAAAGGCCTGAATAGACACTTCTCCAAGGAGGACATAGAGATAGATGGCCTGGAGACATATGAAAGGATGCTCAGCATCACTAGCCATCAGAGAGATGCAAATTAAAACCACAGTGAGATACCACTTCACATTGGTCAAATGGCCATAATAACAAATTAATAAACAAGTGTTGGAGAGAATGTAAAGAAAGGGGAACCCTAGTGCACTGTTGGTAGGAATGCAGGCTGGTGCAGCCACTGTGGAAAACAGTATGGGATTTCCTCAAAAAAATAAAAATAGAACTTCCTTTTGACCCAAAAATTTCACTACTAGGATTATACCCTAAGAATCCTGAAACACCAATTCAAAAGAACCTCTGCACCCCTATGTTCATAGCACAATTGACAATAACCAAGTGCTGGAAGCAACCCAAGTGCCCATCAGTAAATGAGTGGATCAAAAAACTGTGGTACATTTACACAATGGAATTCTATGCAGCAGGAAGAAAGAAGGAACTCCTACCCTTTGTGACAGCATGGATGGAACTGGAGAGCATTATGCTAAGTGAAATAAGCCAGACAAATACCATATGATCTCACCTATAAGTGGAACTAATCAACAAAACAAACAAGCAAGCAAAAGAAAACTAGATACATGGAAATAAAGGACAAACTGACAGTGACCAGAGGGGAGAGGGGAAGGGATAACAAGGGAAAGAAGGGGAAAGTTCAAGACAAGGAACATGTATAAAGAACCCAAGAACAAAGACAATGGGGGGAGGAGGACTGAATGTTGGAGTTAGGGGTGGGGTGGGTAGGGTTAGGGGAAAAGAAATGGGGGAAAATGGGGACAACTATAACTGAACAATAATAAAAAAAATTTAAAAAGTAAAAGAAGCCATACAGGTTCACATATGTAATTTGAGTTCTGGAAGACTGTATTTGGGAATGTTCACACTATATACCCACTGCAGCTAGGGGACTGCCTATTTCTGATTCTCTATAATTATAACTCTGAGCCAGGATTCTGTAGAGATGGAAACGGCAGCTGCCTATACAATAAAATTTGAAAGGTCTTAACAGGTTCTCCCACCAGTCTGTCACCATGCCTGGAGTCCCAGCCACCATATCATTTATCTGAGATGAAGCAATGTGTCCTCAAGAGACCTTTATTCTGTCTTATTTTAGAATGTTCTGGTAAAAGTTACAAAAACACACTTCAAATTTCCATAAACTAGTTTACTGTAAAGTAATTGAGATATCTCTCAATCTAAGAAGAATGTGAACAACAAGTATTGGAGAGAGAGGAAAGCTATCAGAAATAAAAACAACTCTTTTTAAAAATTATCTTTCCTCTTTTCTCTCTTCTTTCTCCATTGGGCTGCATTCTCTGTTGTGCTTCTTTGAAATGCTTCCATTTTCTCTCCAGGCAAGCCTGCTGTCTGTTTCTTGAGATGTTGGCTGCCACACAATGTCAGCCTCAATGCCTACATTCAAACCACCAGCTCTGTCCTAAATGAATTTCTCATAGATTAAATCTTGTTGGCTCAGCATTGGTCAGGTGTGTGTCCTCGGCTTGACCAGCTATGGTTGGGAGTGCAAGAACAAATTCCATAGGTGTGCAACAGCCCAGATTTATAGGTTTTGAAGCAGTTTTCAGAGAAATAGGGTCTCTATGAGTTGAATAAATGCTCCAAAATAACCTACAATGTGACCATTAAAGTTCACTAATAAGGGTGATGGTCCAAGATAGAGAAACATGGTCTGGAGTAGAGGAGAAAAGACTGCATTTTTTGAAGGAACAGGGAAGTGTGGCAATGTTGGGGAACTCGGGGTTACCCAGGCTTCAAAGGAGGCTTCCAGTGGCAGGGCAGCGGCATTAGGTCAGGGTGACACACACCATGGAGAAGCTGCGAGCTCTAAAGGGTAACACTGTGTTAAGGGGGCCTTTGGTCTTTACAGACACCACCTCCAACCAAGCTGGCAAACTTCCCTCTCTGGACTATTCTAATCACTAGCAACAAACAGCAGCTGAACAATTTCTTGCTCAGGTTACTGGGCAACTTTTAGGGAATGTTTGAAAATGCTTGGTTAAACCAGCATTTTTGTGAGTAACATGTAAAAAGTTATCATTTCATAAAATAATATATTTTCCTCAAAAAACTGTGGCCAACTTTTTTTAAGAATCATAAAGTCTAGGCAAAACTTAGCAGGAGGTTCAGTCGTAATAAGACTTCTCAGAGCTTTTAAGATGCTTTTGCTCATGTTGTAAAGCATTGTTCATGGCTTTTCTGGGGATGGCTGTCATACAGGTCACTCTAAGAAATGATGGACTAAACCACAGTGGGACGGAATATTACACTTTTTAAAAGCAAAGGCTATTGGCATTTACTTATTTGCATTTGGATGCAATATACAGGCCCTGGCAGAAGTAACACCCCTATTTATGAGCTTTTATGATTTTTATTACAAAATCATAAGCTTGTAATTCTATACCATAACAATATCACACTCAAGCAATCCATATGGCATTTTAGGTGAAATGTTCAAATTGCTGGCCATCTTGTGCGAGACATTTACTTAACCCTACCAACCCCAGGGTCTGGCATTACTTCTGCTAGAAGGGTCTGGCATTACTTCTGTATATTGCATGGAACATATCATGCCCCCAGATAAGGAGAAAGGTTAAGTGAGCAATTTCAGAAACATTTTCAATCCCTTGTAGGAAAGGCAGCCTTTAAGAGTACGGGATAGAAAACTATGAGGTGATTTCTAGTCTTAGCTTGACCTTAGAGAACACAGAATCTTTGGCAAAAACGTTGCCCCAGCAAGCCTCAGGTCACAGGCCACTACCTTCTGAAATGTCTGTTCTGCCATAGCCACAAGGTTGACATGGGAATTTAAAAATTCAGTATAAGTGAAAACACCTTGTAAATCTCAAACTACTTTGCTGGAAGTTGTTCTGAACTCTAGCAAGATTTAGAATGTGAAATGCACACACAGCGCTGAGCAAACGCTGCTTGCTTGCTTCCTGGCTCACTAATCACTGATGTCTTCAGTGCCATGACAATCGGTACACTCTGTCTTCATGTGATATTAGCTTAGCTCCATGCAGCTTTAGAAAAAGTTGTATAGACTCAACAGAGAACACTACAGAATATATAATATAATGAATACATACAATTGTATCAAACCACTTATTTTACATAACATGTGTTGTAAACTTGTTTACGGAGTTTATAGATTTCACCTAGTACTAAAACCTGTATTTTTTCTATTTTTCTATATAGCCTTCACAATAACCAGAAAATATTCTATTTTCTTGAGTCATGTATGATTAAGCCATCCCCCATAACAATGGTTGTCCTTTTATTGATTCTTGTGTGAGACCCCGAGCTAGATGCTTTATATGCATATACATTTACCTTTACTCCTTGTGAAAGCCTTTTGAGATCATTACTATTATTGTATTCATTTCATGAATTACAAAATGGAGACTACAAAAAGTTGTATAACCTTTCTAAGATCACACAGCTAGAAAGTGACAAAGCTGCACTCCAAGCAGTTTGGATTCAAATTGTTAATGTCAGTTTGGATTCAAATGGTTTCTAATTTTACTTTAAATATTTCTTTATAAGATGACTTCATAAAGTTTTTATTTCTTTTGCTTTTAATAAATTGATATTTAGGATAAATTCCTGGAGATGGACCTACTGGCTCTAAAAGTATGTTATTTATGTCTCTTGCTGCACATTGCTATACTGTGCTCAATTACCAATTCATTTTTATCCAAGATCTACACAGCTTTTCATCAGCCTTGGTTTTACAATATCTTTTAATTATCCTTTCTTAAGAGGAAACAACAGAAAGAATATTGATGTTTTAACTAATAAGATCTCCATAAATGATATTTGTAAGTTGCTATAAAAATATCACATAATTAACAAATACATTTGCATACCTACTTTGTTCATGGTAAATATTTACAGGAAATCTCTTTACCCTTTGGCATTCTTGAAATTTAATTGTCTTTTTTGTTAGATTCCAATGTTTAACCATCTTTCTGAAATTTT
This sequence comes from Anoura caudifer, assembly GCA_004027475.1. Taxonomy (NCBI): domain Eukaryota; kingdom Metazoa; phylum Chordata; class Mammalia; order Chiroptera; family Phyllostomidae; genus Anoura; species Anoura caudifer. The sequence continues at coordinate 2,619 of PVKU01005731.1, read as the reverse complement.
CTATCCTCCTGCCATTTTCTATTTCTTCTGTTCTGATTAAAGATTTCTGGAGGTGGAATTAGAGAATAACAGATAGTCTTTTCTACAGAGCAATTCACAGCTAACTGGAGGAGCGCTTCTCATTTGATTCTGTAGAAAACTAGTACCATAAAAAGCTCCATGAACATAGGATTCATTGTCAAAGTTTTGGAACTCTTCATAATGTACCCTCTCTCGCAGTCAATCAGTAATTAGCAGCTGAAAGCCTCTAAGAAAGCCTTTAAGAAGCAGATATGGTTCATTTTATTTAATCCAGAATTTCTCAAACATTTTTGGCCTTGACGCTCATTTTCAAGATTAGCCGGTTAGCGTTGTTTGACATCCATGTTGCCCATGAGTCCTTACAGCAGCTGCAGTGATAGCCCATTAATTTTAAAAGGAAGTTGTCATTACTTATAAACAAGGTTTTTTATGTAGCAGAAATTGCTGGGAGATCTGGGAACATTTATCCAATTACACATGTAACCTAAATGTCTCTGGGCATTAGTAACCTGTGGGGCAAAGCAGGGCACACTAATAGAAATAACTCAAATTTCACTGACACATGATTCTTTTACATGATGTAGGAGCTCCCATATAAGTTGCTCATATAAACACATGTGGACATGTGTGTGTATGTGCGTACATACTCAAACACCCATTAGGTTTGGGGGAAAGAGAGAAGGGCAGTTTTTAGTAGATATTTCACATGTATTCAATAATGGGCTCTCTTTCCATGAAGCTCCTGCTGCTACTATGGAAGCTGTGGTTACTGCCACTGGCTCAAAAGGATCCACAGTCTCTGCTGCTACCTGGTAACACCTGTCTGGGTCATTTCCTCTGACACACATGCACTGGAATGGTCGTACTGTCCCTGTTATACATCTAGGTGGTTAGAGGAAGTTCCTTCCTTCACATTGAGAACACACTGTTAATATACTTGTTGAGCTTGGGTATTTTAAGATGGTTTAGTGAAAGAGTTGTTATAGCTATAATTTTGTGACCTGAATCACTATTTCCTCTTATGACTAAAGTTTTATAGGATCTGTTTGGGATAAATGGCTTCTTCTTATTTGGCACAAACTCTCAGAAGATTGCTCAGCCTTGCAGTTTTCTGTCAGACCAATAGTTTTCCAAGTATATTCAATTGTCTAAATATCTACAATATATTTGGCTCAGTTTGTGATGTTTTCTAGGCATTTAAGCATTCGTTCAAATAGCTTTCTGTTTGACCAATCTGCCACTTCTCCCAATTTCTTGGCATGTATGTAGCTGTGGAGAATCCACAAAAGATTATTCACCTCCATCCATATCAGGACTATTAGGTGTTAAGGACTCTCTCCTTGTCCAAGCTCATGGTTACAGATGCCCTTTAGAACTGACCTCTGCTTCCAGGCTAATCTCTTGACTCCTTTTGAACCCTTCTGTACTCATCCGACATCTCCAGGTTCAGTTCTCTCTGGCCTTATATCTAAATGTTCACTTCATCAGTTTGGGTGGAAAAGACAAGAGGTCCAGCCAAAATTTGTCCTGAATTGCCCATTCTGGCTTCACACACTGCCTCGTTGTCCAGGCTTCCCCTTTATCTTATAGAAGGAAATCGTGTGATCATTACTTATGAAGTCAACGGCCATATTCTCAGTTTTACTCTTCCTCAACAACTGTTTCAGGTGTTATATTGCTAATCAGCTCCTTAGTCCTGAAACTCTTCCTGGCAACAGGACTCTGTACTAGTATTCTTCTATTTTAAATGACCTAATCACCTGGTTGGCTTCTCTTCCTCCATTGCTTCATTTATGTAGTTGCTTTCATCCTTAACAATTGAGTTCTTTTTGCCTACAGAACACTTTACAACACATCTTCAGTTATAATTTGTGCTTATGTTCCAGGACTTGTACATTTACAAGTATCTCTGGATCACTGACTTTTTACCAATGTGCTGTAAGAATTTTTTAAATGTGCAATACCTAACTATTTAGTTAGGGTCACTGACCTCTTTTCCCTTAGATTGTCAAATAAAACAATGACAACAGCCAGTACAATAGCCAGCTAGTGGAATGAATCAAAATTATACCTATTTTTTGTCAGATTGGAAAAAATATATATTTTGGTGTGCCCCAGAATTTTAGTAATTAGTTTATTTGTGCCACAAGATGAAAAAGGCTAAAAATTGCTGCTCTAGAGGGATTCCTAAGGCATCAAACCAGCAAGTCAAAAACAACTCTTCACTCTCCTTTCCAAACAGCCTCTCCTTGAGTGTTCCAGCTAACACTTCATCTCCAGCTCCTGAACACCCAGGCATCTTCGAATCCTTCCTTTTGACTCAGCCTTCACCTGCTGCCAGTCTCTACGACTCATTGATCTTTACCTCCATGTTCTTTATTTTCCATTTTTATTGGTGCCAAAGTCCTAGATCAAACTCTCTTGCCTTGAAAATCAGGATATTCTCTTATTTGGTCATCTTGCTATCAGTCTTTCCCATCCTTTGATTATAAAGAACATGCCATCCTTTGATTTTAAAGCCCAAATTTGGCTCTTAATATGCTATACTATATGCCAACATAATTTTCCTAATTTATTTAGAGATCCTTTTATTTAAAA